>OMNO01067889.1:0-13738 GCA_900303215.1 Trachyrincus scabrus | reverse complement strand
ATGATATGTGGTAGGTGTGTACATGGATACATCCCTCTGTGATGCCTATTTTACAGATTTTATTTTCAGATCCTGTTGTCCAAGACTTCTGATTCATCTCAAACTAAATATACTAATAAAAAATACGTGGGTGTGTCATCACACCCAAGAGTTGTTTCCTGGCTCTGATTAAATACATGCTCCACTCTGAAAGGAGCGCCAGCTCCCCCGTGCTACGCCGGCTCCCCAGAGAGCCTTTCCACACACGCAAGTGCCGTCCGCAACGCGTATCGCATATTGGATTGAACCCCGTAGTTCATGAACCCGTAGTTTA
The DNA here is from genome assembly GCA_900303215.1 of Trachyrincus scabrus. Lineage (NCBI taxonomy): Eukaryota > Metazoa > Chordata > Actinopteri > Gadiformes > Macrouridae > Trachyrincus > Trachyrincus scabrus. Next base: position 13,425 of record OMNO01067889.1, on the reverse strand, counting down.
AAAGGTTTTCTTAAGAAGGCTTCAAAGTTTAGAAATCCTCTCCTCCCCACCTCATGAAGAACGAAAATAAAAACCCTCACCATGGCCGCTTTAGTCCCCTGCTTTATTCACGTCAAGAACAGTGTGAAATGTGGAATAGACTGGCACCCTCCAGCATAGGACACGACGTCCTAACCAAGCGCAAGAGTGTAAAACTCATTCTCACGGTCAGGCTGCTCTGCATGTTGGGACATATTTGTATTTCTCCGTGTCATGCTGAACCACATCAAATGAAAAGGAGCTAGTTAATGGGGGGGAAAAAAATCAAAACATGATTAGTCAGCCCAATGAAAGAGCCAAATGATTCATCTTCTGAAGAAAGAACCACTACAAACATAAAGGGCTAGTCCAGCTTGTCCGCACAGAGGAGCACAGAGGAGCATAAAGTGCTGAATCACGTTATGGCAAAGCAAGCGCCTAATGGCCCAATATGGATTCAAGGAGGATGTTCTCATGCACTGTGTTTGTTGCTAGTTCATCCGCCATCGGTCCCCTTTCATCTCTCTGCTACACATACACTACAAGCACAAGCCACGCTGTCTGTCCACAATCCATTTACCAAGTTTGCTGTGGGAACTTGTCACCCCAGTTTTGTCAAACCTGCCACAGTAACTCAGTTATGCATTCTGCTGGGAGCCGGCGTGTTGTGTAGCCTTATAACCGCTTATACCCCTGGCCCCCAGGGGTATAAGCGGTTATAAGGCTACACAACACGCCGATGAATTGGCTGTTTGTCCGAAAGGGTCTCCGGGTCAATCTGTCATTCTTGAAGCAGCTTTAGGTACCAAAGACCTGCTCAATAGTGAGTAGGACAATGGAGGCAGGCAGGGTTAACCACACACTGAGAGGACCGGGTAGCCACACAGGCGCTTAACGAGGCGCAACTGATGCTCGTCCTGTCAAGATTTACCTTGTGCTTGTATGCCCTCTTCTCCCATGGTGGGGGGGGGCTGCCATTTCACACTGCTAACTATTTGAGATTCATTAGAAGAGCTCAGTGCCTCTTCCTGCTTGATTAAAAAAAAATGGCTCTTTGGTTTAAAGGCCATTTTCTACTTCATTCCTATTTGAATAGGGGCGGGTACAGGGTCTGCACTTTGGACTCATTTAAATATTGCCTATATAAATATATATACCTTCAAATGATAACCTTTAATGTCCACCAAATCATGGGGCTGTGTAGAAAGAAAAGCGTCGCACCTGTGGTACAAAACCCTCACCACACCGCTTCATCCGTTCAGTCATTATGTGCTGTGAATAGAAACGTCCTCTCCCATTGCGTGATGCAGTCCAGAGCTATAATGAAAGCTGGAGTTATGGCGCTTTGTGCCAAGACAAAGAAGGAAATCACTCTGGGGGGGGGATGCTGAGTTGTCAATGTGTGCATGCTTTAGCATGTCACCTCCTAGAAATGAAGGCCAACGTTTCTTCTCATCACAAAGGGAGAGCGATAGAGGCAGGAAGCGGTCGTGTGTAAGCTGCTTCACTTCATTGCACTGCACACTGACAGTCTGAGTGAGAGAGAGACAGAGAGAGAGAGAGAGAGACAGAGAGAGAGAGACAGAGAGAGAGAGAGAGAGACAGAGAGAGAGAGAGACCTAGAGCATAGCCTGTTATGCCGCTAATCTAGATTTGGCAACCAGCATGGCATTTACATCAACTCCAGTGCATGTCACCGGCAAGCTAGGCTTCCTCTAAACATACTGATAAGGACGCTCAATTAAATCATCGAGCATCGCCGTTACAAAGTTTAGAAGGACAATTATACGCCTCATGCATTTGTTGTGTTGCTGGCATACACTTCCAATTAGGTATTCTTGATTTGTGTGAATGGTTTGTCATGTATTAATACTGATTTATAAATTAGCTTATTTTCTCTATGGCGTAAATTAAGTAAGTCACTGTAATACTTGGATTGGAAGTTGAAAACATTGTGTGTTGTGTGTACCCCACAAGGTCTATATACATCTAACATTTCAAATACATAGTATTTTAAATATAAAGAGTTGGTTTTCACTGTTTATTGCTCTCTTTGATGAACTGCCTTCCTATATGTTATCTTGGCTATTGATTATAGATGCAAACTAATTTTCAGCGCTTCTGCTGCGAAAGCTGGCCTACCCATGTTCTACACCTGGGATGTTCTATAATTCAACTGGATTCAACTCTACAATTCAACTGGATCAATTTCATGCTTTCCTGATGGAGAAGATTGGGACTTGGTAGCACGCGAGTAAACTTTATTTCAAGGGTGGTTACGCCTCGGCTGTGAGGCGAGACCAACTGTATTAGATCGGTTACACATGAAAGTGTAAATCATCTGCAGAGATATGCTTCTTTATGCTGGTTTCATGGTCTTAAGAAAATCTAATCAGAAATGAAGGTTGTTAATGTGGGCCTCTGCGCTATATTTTGTGCTTTTGCACAGTGCTTGTTTCTTTGTTTTGCTCATATGGAAATTATCGTCATAGTCCTGATGCTGTCACATCCTATCTAACACAACAACATCGTCCTGGTAATGACACCGCACCACAGATAGACTCTGGAGATGTTTTTTTTCCAAATTCAAATTGCCAAATTCATTGAATTGTATCTGGCATCTACATCTTTGCAAAGCGGATGCAGATAAAGACAGCCTTTCTGACACCCAGTATCCGGATCCACAGTGCAGGCTGCAGAGGCCATTCCCCCCTCCAGGGAACTATGCAGCTTTTTCTCCCTCACTATATTTGTTTATGTTTGTAGACTTTTAATTGAGATACATAAGCTGTAATTATTATTGAGTCCCGACAACTAAGTAGGTCTAAATAATGTTATTATTTATGGTCATGGCTTCCAAATTCATAATAAGTGGTTACAAATATCACACCGGTAAGAGTCATTTCCATGCTGTTACAAATTGGTACCAACACATGTATGAAATTGATTACAGTATGCAAAATGGCATTTTGTGAAGAATTCACAACCTGATATCAGCTGACATATGTTACAAATGACAAATAACATTAACAGCTGTAATGCCGTCTAATGCAATTGTGATTATTGTTGTTAATACTATTAATAAACCATTGAACAAGCCTCATTCCACACCATTGTACAAGTCGTGTCTCTTATTATGCAGACAATGTACTGCTATTTTGTTTACCTTACCCACTTATTATTCAGACTGCAAAATTACCATTCATATTATTTATGTATTCATCTATTATAGAGAGACACCATATAGGGAAGGTTTTATCTGTTATTGGAACTGTTATCTTGAACAGTATGGTTTCCTTGTTAGGGTTTTGTGATTTTAATCAACACACATATTTACATCCACACGTTCTGTGATTAATTTTCTTTTTGGTGGCATGTGCTCAATAGCAGTCTTTTGGAGTGTGAAGTCAGCCACGGTTGCTGCCCTTTGTAGATTCTGCTGAAGGATACAGCTAATGGGTTGGTTTAGTTGTTTTATCAAGATACCTCAGAATATTGTTAAAGTGTAAGCGAGCCCCCTGTTTCAGCTTGAATTCGAACACTATGAGATTTTAAAAAAAAAAGCTTTAGGCTAAGAGTTCTAGGAAGGAGGGGGGACGTGTTATCCCCATGGTTACGACCCATGGCAACTTTGTAGTAGTTTTTTTTTTTTTAAACGAGTACCGTCGATGTGTATGAGCGTTATAATGAGCGATGTTGTATATGACATGCGCCACACATACTATACTATAAGTGTCCGAGAAGCTTAACCCTCTCTCGGATTAACCCTCTCTCGGATTAAATTAACCGCTGCCCAGACGGAGCTCCACACATCCACACACGCCGTGGTGCCTGTGTCCCTTCATAAAACACTTTTAGATTACAATTTAACCAATTAAAATGGAATAGAAGTTATTGGGAAACCCCTACAGGGAATTGGTATCTTCCAATTAACATCAGTATAAAGACAGGTCCTTATCTTTCTTCCAGCTCTATAGCCAGAGGACTAACCTTCTCATAGAGGTAACGAATAACTAAATGAAAATAATGAATGAAAAATATTGTATAAAATAATACTTACATCCATACATACTTATTTATATATTTGGTTTTATGTATTGGGAAAGTTGAAATGCACAAAAATATGGATCAGAGGCGTCATTAGGCCTGGGCGTCCGAGGCCACAGCCCCAAATATTTTATGAATAGCCCCGGATCTAAAAGAAACATTATATATTTTTTTACAAAATAAGAATAATACAAAAATATCCCCGGATCTATTTATCTATCATTCCGATCATGCATTAAAGCCCTAAAAAATAATACGATATTGTTGATCAAAAACACAAGTAGTACGTTCTGGGTCCTCTGTGTGTCATTCAAGCAGCAGACCTACTTCACACTAGAGAGAGAGAGAGAGAGAGAGAGAGAGAGAGCGAGAGAGCACCAGTAAAATGGTTTGTCATTGCACTATACTGCATGAACGGTATCTGTAAAGTAATAAATAATACATTGTTTTTCTCTAGTCTCATACTGTAGCATGTCAATAAATGTTTAAAGATAGCAGTTGTGAAGTATTCTGCTTAATATATACTAATAACAACTAATATTCGTAACATCACAATTCATAATTAATCTGGAAAGTAAACTGTTTTTGACGTACAAATTTCAATGTTTCAATGATTAAGACATGTACAAATTCCCCAAATCCTAGAAACGCCCCTGATATGGATCCAATCATTTAGAAAACAAAACAGTTGGAATCCCTTTAACAAGAGGACATTCTGCACTCTGTCCAGTATTTGTTTTAAGCTAGGTAGCACATAACTATATCTTTGATTGAATGCTTTGATTGCTTTTGATTGCTCACTTGTAAGTCACTTTTAAATCATCAAACTTCTATTGCTTTTCAAGAAACAGGTTGACGACAGCAAATTATAATTTCTTATTTGTAGGTTAAATTGCAAGTCTCAACCCAACGGGAATGTACTTCAGACTTAAATTAGATCATTATCATGAATGTTGTTTAAACTGAAACACTGTTTAAGCGTTAGCACTGAAAGCCTATTGCATGAAAGCACAGAACAGAAGGTGATTTCACTAGAGTTTTATGTTTAAACTCTTACTACCAGGGAATATGTGAGTCAGAACACAGCCGGCGATGTGTTTCACGGCTACTGCAGGTCCAGAGGGAATAGCAGGTGTTTCAGTAGCCGGTGATGGCTGACAAAATAACAGTTTTATCATGAGAGGAGCCAGGCCTGTGTTATGGAAATGTAAGTCCTGCACCTTCGTTATTTCAGCTTAAAATGAAACATCTTCTAAGCTCACCATATTACAAATTAGGTATGCCTTTTGAAGCAAGGACATTTTTACTTTTTGATATATGTAATCTCTTTTTTTGTTGCTATACCAAGGTGTCAAATAAGTGTTGGAGTTAAAAAATGAATGGCAATGATATTCAATAAGATTTGCTTCTGTGTATTTGCCCTATAATTTCATACACAAACATGACAAAAAAACTATACAGTTTCCATATGAGTCCTACAACATCACAGCCAATCTCCTTCTGTATCCGCTCCTCAGTGGTCACCATTTTGTTCCATCGGCCCTGGAGAGGATGCTGTGCCTTACAGGTCACGCCATAGTGATGGTTTTAGTCAGAAGCTGTCCTCCGAGCCACTGCAGACCGTGTACCCGTTTCCATTAGTGAAACAGTGTGGAATAAAAGCATGGGAATGTAGTGGTAGGTTTCGCTTGCTCCCTTAGTGCCTATTCTCTCTCAAAGGCCTTCTCTTGTGCTAATAAGACATGCTCTTGCCTTAGACCTTTGAAATTGACCTTCGTAATCTTTATGTGAACTTTTTAGTTCAAGAATAGGCCTACATGTCAATCTTCTATCTAAAAGATGATAAATCACTAGATTGTGTTTATTTAATTTTTACAAACATATTTGCATGTCGTCTATGATCTTATGAATCCAATATTTTTTCTTTTGGGAAGCAACCATTATGAAGAAAAAACACTGGTGGTACCCATATTTTGACATTTTCCCTGCTGCCAGCTCTGTCCCCACCATGTTCATGGTGTCAGGCTATCTTTTTTGAGGTAGAGATGGATAAAAGTGGTCATGTTGACTATACTATAGTAGAGGAACTGCCTGGTTGTACTGGCTGTCTCATCTAATTGGCCGATTTGAGAAGAACGAAATGATAAGCAAATAACGTAACAAAGAGGTACGCTTGTAAACTGCTTCAAACTTACAGGTCAAAACAAAGCGGTTGAGAAATTGACGACTGTTTGCGTCCAAACTTTCCTGAGATACCATCTTTAAAAGATCCAGAAATGCATAGCAGTCCTTCAAAATAAAGGTCTCAACCAAAAAAAGTTTGACCATTACCCATAATAAAAATAACGATTTCAATTAACTTAATATGGCTCCTATAGTTCTTTTATCCTACATCCATGGACAAGCCAGGATGTAGCATATTTTCCTACGTCCTATGTAGCATATCAGCCTGCACACACAGCACCGAGCATTTCCTACTGCCTCACACTGGCTCACAAGCTGGTGCAAAGAGAAGATTCTTCAGCTGCAGCGGGTGTTCGTCTGCCTACGTTGCATTTCCATCCGTTTACATTTTTCAATAGTTCAATAGTACACATAGCCTATTCATATGTGTAGTGTGCAACAGAAAGGGAAATGCTGGGTATGTACACAAGTACATAATACATCAATGCGTGTTATTCAGACCCATGTCAGATTGCTGCTGATTATGAAATACCACATCATTGATTTAATAAAAAATGCATTGATGTGTAAATCACTAGTTAAGGGTTTGTTAATAATATTATTAACACCTATTCATATATCTTTCATGTATTGATGTTTAACTATTCACCAGGATCTAAATATTAACACGTTATAAATAATACATCATAATGGAGCTTTTGATTTGGATAAAATGTTCTTGTCCTAAGGCCAACACGTTGTTGGATTGCCCCAGAACAATCAGTTCCTCCTGTTATGATACTTACAATACAACTTACAATATTTCCTAGGATGGCATCCACAGACTTTATGCCAATAATAACTGCACATTTTTAAGGAAGATGGAAAATGAATCATACAAAGCACACAATATCCAGATATGCATCATAATCCAATTTATAATTGTGTTTGATGATAATATTTGAAAAATATTCGTACCTGAAATGGTTCAAATATTTGTTAACAGCGCTTTCTAAGCAGTGCTTTTGAATTGTTATCAGAACATATCTGAAAATGTAGACGTTTTAAATTACATGTTTTTGTTGTTGTTGCTCAATCTGAAGACTTCTTAAATATTTTAACGGATTGTGATCCTGCTCTATTTCTCACCATCAGCATCTACCAAACTATTTTGCACAGAGCATTGTTGCTCTCAAACGGAACACAGGCGGTTGACAACAATAGCTTTTCACGAGTGCCCTTGACTGGTAAACTGATAAATGGAGGACCATTGTGTCAGAGTCAAGGCACAATAGCAATAAGCTACAGTAGAGAGAGATGGCCCAGAGATGCTCTCCAGGAAGTGGCAAAATGGCAATTGATGAACAGCTTGCTGATTATTTCCGCAGCTTCCGTGCATTAGTCTTGGCCATAGCCTGAATAGCGCTGGCTATGGGATTCATGTGCCTTGCTCAAAGTTAGGGCAGAAGTGAATTTACTAATATCGCTTATTGACTTTTTCTTAAACATCGTATATATTTTTTATTTTTCCATCATTGTGTACACAACACAACACTTGCAAGTATGTTGACTGATGGTATGAATAATAATGAATAATGAATAGTTGAAGTCAGGCACCCGTTCGCATCAGTGGTTTACCCTTGAGGACTGCCGACCACCACACGGATCCAGCAGCGGGTACCGTCCACGCATGTAGTGCAGGAGGAACCAGGTAGTGTGTATGTCATCACTTCATTTGAACGCAACACAACCCCAGAGGGCACTGCTGTATTCCTAATTCCTGTGTATCTCCCAGGGCTCCAACACATCAGTTAAATCAAAGCGGTGAAGTGTATGAATAAGTGATGATTCCTCACTCATTCATACCGGGGAGAGTATTGTCGTTTTTTGGAATGAAAGCAAATATCAGATGCATTGTAAACACTACATCAGAGCTAATCCACCATGCAGAGAATATAATACATTGTTAAGACAGTATATACCAGGAACAAGCATGGAAAGAACTTGAGTATTCTTACTCTATGACTATACAACTTGGACTTAAATTAAGCAATTCAATAACCCTGGTCTTTATACATTTAATTCCCTACATTCAACAGCATATCATTTTTTACTTCTCTTTACTACATGTATCATCTTACGTCTGCAAGTGCTGTGATAATGGTAGTGTTTTAAACAAAGGTATTTGGATAAAAGCGATACACTGCATTTGTTAAGTGTAAGTGAACCCCCTGTTTCAGCTCGAATTCACAACAACATTTTAAAAACTGCGTTTTGGGCTGAGAGTTCTAGGAAGGAGGGGGGAGGTGTTATCTCCATGGTTATGAGCGTTGTAATGAGTGATGTTGTATATGAAATGTGCCACACACCGTGGCATTATACTATAAGTGTCCAAGTAGCTTAACCATCAATATCAACCGCTCCCTAGACGGAGCTAGGGAGCACACACCGTGGCGTTAACGTACCCTATCGGCGTCGGTGTACCTTCGTCATGACGTCACGAAAAGAACAGTACCTGAGTTCAGAGCAGAGCAGAACGTTCACAAACTGGTTGGCGGAGACTGGCAAAAACATAGGATTTTATACCTGTTTTTTGTCTAAATTACAGTATTATTATTGTAACAGTGACAAAATGGCATAGCCTATGTTGTTCAAGATCATAGAAGATGAAAAAAAAGGTTTTGATTTCACTGGCACTTTAATAGGTTAATATTTCTATTTTATATTAGCAAAAATATGAGCAAACCATTATAAGGCCATCCAATTGGAACCTGGCAAAGTGGAGAACTAGAACATACCTACAAACCAGCCATAAAACATTAAAATGGATGCACTCTATAAAGTGACAAAATGCTAGAATCCTTCTCTGGTGTATTGGCCTAAAAACATAATGCTACCAGTAGATTACCACAGACCTGATAAGAGGCTTCATACTATTTAAATGCGTTCCTTACAGCCCCAGGGAACAAAAACAAATTTACTCCATTTAGGTTATTATTAAACATCCTCCAAGTTTTAATGAAAAAATTAATAATTATAATAATGTGCACAAAAGAAGCTAAATTTGACCTCCAGACCTATTCTCAGCACTGACTGGGTATAGCTGTGATATTGTAATGAGGCAGCTTGCTCTGCACTATAGATTGACATGTAAATAATTGATCATACTTTGAGCATGCCAACAAGACCCTAATTAACCTGGGCAGAAATAAATCATTGATTTAGGCTCCCTGGAGCTCTCACCTCAACGGCTTTTAAATGAGAAAGCAATGAGAAAAGCAAACAGAATGACACGAAAATTCGATTGTAATTGCAATAAAATATGGATACTACATTGTACAAGTTGGTGCTCTGAGACGAAATACAGAATAGTTCTCTAACTGTTTGCCTTCAACATAAAAGCAGACCCCCAAGTGTTAAAACACCTGTGTTTGTCTTACGATGACAACTCTGTGAAAAGGGTCTATGGAAACATGCTACTTGGCTGAGAGAGGAAGCTCAGGATTTACTACACTGCGAGACTGTGCTGTTTGGGGTCGCTGCCGGTTTCAATGAGCCCACCAACGGGGGAATCACGAATCACAGAGCAAGCTCAGAGTTTGTCTCTTCCCTGATTGGTTCTGGGGAATCCATCTTGCATGGCAATCACAGGGACATGAAATGCAACACAATCTTGCTCTCTTCTGCTCTCTTTCTCTTTACAACTCTCGAATATTACAGACAGCAACTTTAACGAGCAAAACAACAGAACATATCCGTATACCATTCCCGAGTGTTGTATTTCCTCTGAGGGTCCAAAATAATCTGAAAGAAAAGAGCGCAGCTCTCCAGTGAGGCACCAAACATCTAGCAAGCACCTCAAGTGTTTTGTTGTGTTAGGCTCCAGCTGTGTTGGCCCCTTCCCGTGTACAGCGCCCATGGCTCTGGCCCTGGCTGGCGGGTGCATTAAACTGGCCCCAGAGCTGTGATCTGGAACACAGGCGAGCAGACTGAGGGGTGGCTGGGGGTTGCACAGCATCACAAGGATGGCCGCATCATCAGAATAATAAAGCTGCTCCACCACCAGAGGCTCTGACAGCAGCAGCCTTCTGCAGAGTCGGCTATGCAGAGGAATAGCCAAGTTAAAATACCGCCACCAACGCACCGGAATGAGAACAATGCACTGCAGTGGCGCTCACTAATTACAACAGCTTGATTTATCAGCGTAATGAATAGATACCGTAATAGATTGCTCAGATTCTTCTTCTTCAGTTTTTTTCTCTCTCCGATGTGCAGCATTATATCACAAAATGGTGCCCTTGTGTGCTGATTTTCTTGTCTGGGAGTTGTGTTATGTGTAGCATTTGAGGTCATGGCGGCTCATTTGAAATGTCTTTATAGCGAAGGCTGTGACAGTGTAAGATCCTTGGCGCAGTTTTGCTCTTCATGTCTTTGGAGTTGAGTAGGGGGGCATGACAACAGGTTTTATGGCAGTGTGCGTCTATGACGGCAAGAGAGTCATTTGAAAGATGATGGCTCATTTATCTACCCTTGCTTCAAGGGATGCTTCAAAAATAGCAAGTTTTAATCAAGGCTAAGCAGAAGCTCCAATGACCTAGGACTGATTACACATCGAAGGCATTTAGCCTACAGCCACACCACAGAAGCCAAGCAAGTGTTTACACCTTATTTTATAAAACTGGCTGTTCTCCGGGGGACATATGTTTCCCTTACATCTTCTACTGTGACTGGAGGGAACACTATACATGTTTTGGATTCAATTGGCCACAGGTGACTGCCTGTTTAGATGACAAACTGCAGAAAGGAGTGTTCAGAACCTCAGGGGGGACTAACTGTAACCGGCACAGAGTCCCTTCTTTCTCATCGCATACCAACCGGACCCGGAGACCCTGGTCCCATTCAGGGAATCTTGTGATGCAGGCCTCTGGCAGTCCACTATGAGGGATCCTACAACACAATGTTGCAGGGTTGTTTTTTTTGCTATAGTGTAATAGTTTTCTGACTGCCCTCTGGTGTCAGTTTCAGTTGTATACAGCCTCCTATGTGTTTGTATTGTCTTACAAACAGCTTGCAGTGGTGCCAAAATCTCCCAAATGGCCCAACAAGTGTATAAATAAAAAGATGATTTAAATAATAAACAACAGAATGAACAGAAACTGTCATGATTAAGTGAAATATTTGGTTTAAAGTAGTTTAGTTTTGGTTACATTGCATTTTAAAAATGTGTTTTTACTGTGTCAACATTGTCGGTGTATAGTCGATTTAGAAACACACGCTTCAAATATACCTGCCTGTAATTAGAAAGCACTATCCTGCTACCTGCTAATATGTGTGTAATTAGATCTGCAATATGTCTGTGTTAAATGCTAGGTTGTGTATGTCTACACACACATTGTCACACACTATAACAATGCCATTCTGTGTTGCGTTAAGTCATATTGGTAACATGATGTGCCACAGAGGACCGTATAACCTTCAGTATGTCAGACTATGCTGTCCACACTAATAGAAGGACTGAGTATAATCAATGAGTGGCACGGGTCTGTAGGGGCGTGCCACTGGTTGAATGTCTACCTGGCAACAGAAGCTGTCATCAAAAGGAAGCCACACACTTATTAAATTTGGCTTCAGCCAACCTCCCCTCTCCCAGCTCCTGGACTCGTGGCCAAGGTCACGGCACCAACTTCCATAATTTAACTCCACAGAGGCTGTCAAGCCAAGTTCTGTTTGTCCTCTAAGGTTTGCTTGGGGGACAAAAAAAAACTATTGTTTTAAAGATAACATCCAGATAGCATGTCAGCATGCTGGCAATTGGAAACAAGCCTAATTTATTAATTGTATTGGGCTTATATTCCCATAGGAGAGTAGGCCTACATGATTTATATGGGAAAGATCAAACACTGTCTAGCTATAACTGCAATGCAAATGTACATCCTCCTATAAGCCTATGAATCCAGCCTACTCCAAAAATGTCCACAGAAAACGACATTGGTCATCCAATCTCGAACCTTCTGTGAATGTAATGAGAACGTGCCGAAAATATCAACAATATGCCTCTCATTGGAATATCTCCATGCCTAAATGTTACACAAGAGTGGACGTGTAGTCACATTGCATGGGAACTCGCCATGCCTTATTGGTCACAATCACATGTATGAGTGCTTTGTGGGCCTGTGACCCACGTGGTTATCAGGGCTGAGACGAGAGAAGGCGGGAATGTCCTCACTAAATAATACTTGCGTGAGTTCCATTGCTGTCGGCTAGGTAGGCGCTCCCTACAGACACAAACTAAACATATGCTGTTTGTTCTTTTAAATAGAAACGAATCCGAGACAATCGCATATGCTACACTTGTCTCTTTTAGCAGCCACCTGGTTGCCAATATTAAATACAAAGTAGCCTGTGAGTTGTCAAATATCCTGCATATGAGTTCATCAAGTGGTCGCAGTAGTCGTGAATGAAGAGAACACATCCGCGCCACTTCAAACTGAAACTGCGCTGTTTGCTCTGCGTCTGCTCTGCATTCAAGTGAGTCAACACGTGAACGAACCAGGCGACTGGGTAATGTCTGCTTCCTCGCCCAGCCTTTGGGAGAAACGGAGGTCTTCTGCCACCACTGGCCCCTATGGACAGAAACCGCTTGAGTTGGAGCTGTCGGGAGCCGTGTCGAGCGCACGCGACCCGGCGGGACCACCTGTACGCAACAACTGCAGCAGGTTGTTGACCAAGGACAAAATGCCACAGGACAATCATGAACACATCGAAGAGGCCCCGGTTCACACTGCGGTAACCCAAGCGCGTCTGGCTCATCCGCGGATGTCTGTGCGGATGTCTGTGTACAGCGCAGGTGTTCGTCCAGTCGTCATTACCAGAGCTTATGTTCAAGGACGCGTGTACAACTTTCTGGAACGGCCGTCGGGCTGGAAGTGCTTCGTCTATCACTTCACAGTGTGAGTTCCTATTTACCTCATTCGAAATGGAATTGTGTGTGTGTGTGTGTGTGTGTGTGTGTGTGTGTGTGTGTGTGTGTGTGTGTGTGTGTGTGTGTGTGCATGCACGTGTGTGTGTGTGTGTGAGGGTGGTAAGGTGATGCAAATGTTGCCAGGTTTTACAAGACCGGGACTGTTTGTTTGTGAATTATGTTATCCACAGATGGGAAATCATAGACATTTTATGATAGTAATATATACTGTATAT
>OMNO01067884.1:0-11067 GCA_900303215.1 Trachyrincus scabrus | reverse complement strand
CACAGTCTACAGAAACACTGACATGCTCATGCTAAAAGTAGCCTACCATGCTACCATTCACTTCTATTATCAAAAACAATAACAACAATATAATATATAATAAGTGGATAATCAAAAGCAGATTATTGTATTGTGCAATAAACATATAATTGTATTATAACCCCAAAGCTAAAACCTAATTTAAATGTAATACAGTTAGACTGTTTACAATCCCCCTCAAAAAGTGGGCCTACACATCTCCAAACACAATAGTCCATGTTTACTACCACTGAATTGGACGTATATGCTTCTTTGTTTCTTTGTTAATCAACTTTTGACTATGGATACGATGATTGGATCTTGACTGGATGCTTGAAAGACAAACGAATAATACATCATTTTTCCCATACCAATAACAGGCCTACATTACTTTCATATTTTCAGCCTTTGATTACAGTTAGATGGAGACCTTTTCATCAAATATTATTAAACATAGAACCCTAAATCAATCAAATTTAGAGGATACCGCTCATTGTTAATAGCCTAGACTAATACTAACAGAGGATCCATGACAATGCTGTTCCTGGTGCTTCCTGAGCACAACACTCAGATAATAACCAACAATTCATTCATATAATATCATTACATGTTCATAGTTCCATTATTTTTAGTAGTGGGGCAGTGGGTGTTAGGGCTGTAAGCTAATGGATCAGGCACAGCCTCAAAATACCTTTTTATTTTATGGAATTTGGTTTAGTTCTCTCAAGTTGTTATTCTTCAAATTTGAAACGACTATACTGCTATGCTAAGTGGGTGAGACATTAAGCTTTATGTATCACTGGCAGAACATACTCTCTAAGTGTCATATTGAATACATTCGTGAAGATACATACAATATGTTGCCGTTGCTCTTAAAATGCTTTCCAACATGCCATCTCACACCATACTTTGGTGTTTGGCAGTTGGCAGGTCTGTCTTCTGATGATAGCTGTGATACACAATAATGTGACATATATTCAAGCCTAAGATTCTCTGGAAAATCTTGTCTGGTTGATTACGAGCTGCACTTTATGTTTCTATAGTGTGTGGAAAACATGCATCTGAAATGTTTCATTTATTTTAATGATGATGATTGGACACAATTGCATTGATTTGTGAAGACCTATGACTCATTAGATAAAACAAACACAAAAAGCCATGAAATCTACTATAAATACTGTCTACTACCGATTTTACGACGCTTCTCTATGGTGTAACTGTTCTGTTTGTGAAACTCGGGCTACCATACAAACCCATGCTCACATTACGTCAACATGTGTTTGTGTCAACATGTGTTTGTTTATCTTTACCTTGTTCCCATCAGTCAAACACAAAACGTGACAGCAAACGGCTTGTTTTCATTCATGTGTGGTGGTTTTATTATTCCATGCCAGTATACACTTTTTATACTTTGTCAGTATACATGCCATGATATACTGAAATATGAAGTATGCATATTTTGGGGTTAGGTGAATGCCCATAACATTCCTATTTAAAGAGTCTAATCATTTCTGTGATTAAAGCCAGAAATATACACTTACAAACCGTTATCTGACATAACTAAAAGAATAGTAGTCTGACACTGCTAGTTAAAACGGATAAGGATACATTGACCTGACAGTCATGTGTAATGCGTGCAGTGGATGACCTTATCAAATCATATTTTGGAACTGGGTTTAGCGATAACATTAGGCATATACTGACTACTAGCCCCAATCACCATATTATCATGAGCATATGACATAGGAGACACTTCTGTCTTAATAACCCTGATTTAGACAAGCCTTTACAATCACAAAAAAAACTACAGCTCCCAATTCACAGATGAGAGGTTTGCATTTACAGGCATTCATCAGACAAATCAGATGAAACAAATAGCTAATTGACATGTGAACACACACTAGCACTCAACACAAAGTGTCAAATTCTAGCTCAACATATTTAAAATCCTCCAGTAGAATACTTTTAATATGTTCATCTAGACCACAATGCTGAATGTATATTCCCCATCAGGATTCAATATGTTGACCCCCCCCCCCCCCCCATCCCAGACTTGTGTGTAAAGCATTGAATATGATAGTCAGATGAGATGTGCACAATAAGGCATCATTACATTAATAGAGGATTCCAGATGATCTAATTTAATGATCTGCCTTATTGTGTCTTGCTGCGTTACAAATCCCTGTTGAATTGCATGCAGATGTAACCAGTGATAATATTGCAACTGTCGATTGCATTCTGGTTATTGATGCACAAAGGCATAACAAAATCAGTGTGGTTTATTTCTCTGTTTCATCTCTTCTGAATAGGCCCTGTTTTTACTGAAATTTCTCCTCAATGTCTGTGTTAGCCTAAAGGACGGTGATAGCCAACCTGCCGTCAGGTGTAAAGTCCTCTTTTTGTTCACTTGTAAGCCTAATCCTTTCGAATGTCAGATAACATTTGTAATGTTTGCTATTTTTTTTTGGTCTTTTGCCCTCTCTTGGTTGAGCTGCTGATGAAAAATGTAACAACAGAACTCAACAGTTCAACTAATGGGGTTGGAAAAGGATTTCGGCAATCACAATTTGGCATAATATTCTGTATACCTTTACTCCTTATCAATGAAGAGAACTCTGGGCCTTGCGGTTTGAAAAAAGCAATGATGTAAGATTAAAGCTCTTACATTTGCCGTCCTGTGTCTTACACAAAAGTCTTCATACAAAGCTTGGATGCCTAAGCAGAAAGAACACCTTTTAATGTTACGTGTGCTTTTGCTGTGTTTAGATGTGATCACAGATAAAGGCTCCTGGAATGCGATTTTTATTTGTACCGCTTGTTACAATACTCTTCATACTATGAATGGAGTTGACGTAAAAAAAGAGGCACAACAGTGTTGTTTTTACACTGGTTACGCAGTCTCCCCGTAATGATCAAATCTACTTAGAAAACACTGTTAGGGCTTCTTTTTTTAACTGCATTTCTGCATTCTAATAATCTATTATCCTCTTTCTGGCATATACCATGTGGAAAAGGGGATATCCCAGTAGGTTTGGCAAATGGGGTTAATAGAATAATGACATTAATTAAAAAGAATGCAGTGGGTTTCAGTGAAGCCCTTACTGGCCATCACACACGTCTCACAAAATTGTAACCACCTAACCAAGTCAAGTCAAAGGCTATATGCATACAATACACACATAGAGATGTCTGCCAATTGACAATAATGCTTTTTGAACAGCTGCTCATACATAGGAGCACCAACGCATTGCAATGCCTTGATGAGTCACATCCCCTTTGCTTTTAAGCATGCAACAAACGGAGAGTAATGATTTAAATCTTCTGCTTCTCCTCGCTTGTGGTAAAATATGGCAACTGCTTGAGGCATCCACAGACAGACCCGGGTATACTACTTGGCCTATATACTCAATACTCGAAATATGACACGAGCAAGATGGTGCGGTTGTTTTAAACATCCAAGTGCACAGTGCACGCCAACATGCTTGGTTAGATTCTGATGGCGATAGTATTGATTGATTCTGTAATGAGATGATATAATAAGTGCCCGGCCATGTCTCGTTGTGTTAAGGAGACGAACACCGACAGTAAATGACATCATCTCTCGATTTGTTAACACCCTGCAGTAGCTGAGCGGAGGACAAAATGACGCCTGTTTGGACATGCTATCCATTTGAATTAGTGATCAGTCATATTCTTTGGAATAGTGATGAATATGATGAGATTAAGATGGGGTGGGGGGTATGTTATTACATATAAAAGGTTAAGGATTTGGAAGTTTTCCATATTGGTTTTGTAGTGAAAAATTGAGACATTTCCGACCCTGTAAATATCAGTACTAGGCTACCCCTGTGTTTAGTTAATGAAAAATGTACATCCATTGACACAATTGCATACTGCTTTGGCATTTACCTTTCCATTAAAGCTGCTGTATTACGCATTTGATCAGATGAAAGGATTACAGGATTTGCCACCAGAACCATCAACTTCCACCAAGCATTGTACATTGTAGACACACACACACACACACACACACACACCATGCACACACAAACTTGCAGAAAGCCCACTGTTTGGTTAAAACAATTATTTAAATGCACTGTTCTGTGCAGCAGGATGAGTTCTTTATTCATTAGTAAAATAACACAAACTCATCAGTTTATCATTATGAAATGGACTATTTATGTAGAGGCCTGTTTTTGTTTCGTTAGCTTAGCCTAGGCAAAACTAGGACAACATTATAGTGCCTTATATACAATATATGATTCATTTACATGTAGCCTACACTTAGGGGACCATACCACTGTAACCATGCCCTGTCTCCATTCTTCAGTCAGGTTAGTGTGAGCCTATATTCCTCACGCTTAGCTGCCACACTACTGTATTGAGGTCAATGTAAATGTGTAGATGTATGGAGAAACATCCACCAAGACTTGAACATTGCTAGACGTAAGGTAATCCATCTTTTATGTGGTCAGCTGATAATCATTGGAAAATGGATTTTATTGTCCAACTTCAAGGCATAGGCCTATATAAAGTTAAGACGTGTAGGATTTTACATGCATAAATCATTTTAAATTGCAGGTTGTAATTTAACTTACAAAATGAGAGCTTCCCGACTCTCTCTCTCCGTTGGTTAGAACAGCCTGTGGGCTGATTTTTTATTTTATTAGAATCGGGACGGTTTTGCCAGGAAAAAGGAAGGAACAAGTGACTTCTAAGTAAGGACAATGGCAAAAATCTATAACTAACGTTTATTTGTGACGATAACTAAGGTTAGTTTGTGATTGGTATTGTCTCAGCCGTCTTAGCTCGCACTCCAGAGTACCTTTAAGCTTTCTATTGCATTCCTTCTTTCTTTGTATTGCAAAATGTCTGTCTGGGTCTGATCAGACATCTTTTGTCTTTTGTTTGCATGTAGTGAGTAATGAAATGTAGTTAAATCACAGGAGAATATACAAATGTCCTAATGATGCAATTAGGATTAACTAGGGATGAAATGAAAGGTAGTAAGCTGTAGCTGAATGTTGTCTATTTACATTTTAATGGATTCTCCAGAGGAATACAAATGACTATTTGAATATTATGAATGAATACTATGAGTATTAATTATACATTTTATTAGAAATCAAACATTGTATAGTTGGAATTGGATGGTATTGTAATTGTATAGATTATATAAGCGTGCCTGTAGGTTATGGTTGACGTTGCTTGCATGATAGGATTTACTTTGGCAGAAGTCGTAGCCCTATGTAGTTGTTTTGTCAGTTGTTTTTGTAAAACAGGAATTGTAGTTGTATTGGATAAGCACTGCTTGACTGTTTGATTGTGATGTAGTCTTGACAGTTTTATTGCTCAATGCTTTTGCTTGGTCAACACCTTTTGTCTGTTGTTCTGTAGACATGGAAATGGGGCACACAAATAGCATAACTGTATCACATCACCCGACGTTTCTAAAAATAAATCCCATCAAACCATGTTTACCAGAGTGTCAACCTTTGGCTATGGATACATGCACTGCTCGGTAAAGACTTAATGAACATGCTCTCCGTGCTCTGATCCAGTTTGACTTTGCCCTTGATGCTGTCTGACTCTTAGGACTGGTGCTTTATAATGTTCTATGTAATTGTACGTATACTAGATGGTTTTGTACATTTTTCTGTTACAATATGCTGCTGTTACGTCATTATTACGTCCTTGTTAGATTGCTTAGTCTTGGTTGGTTTCATCGGGAAAACTGATCTTTCCATTTAATAATAAGATGAGATTGGTTTTCTTGAATATCAATAGTTGTTTGCTGGGTAGTACTGCTGCGGTACAGCTCCAGAGAGCAGGGTCCACTCCCATATCGTGTTCCATCTGTGGGGAGGCGGAGTTCTCTGCCTGCGTTTGTGTTGGTTCTGCTCTGTGTTCTGACGTCCCCAAAGACACACTGGGTAGGCTAATTGGAGACCCTATATATTTCCAGTAGTTAGAGACGGCTGTGTTTGTGTCTAGGATTATTTATTTATATATTTGTTTACCTATTTATTCCGTAATTTATTTAACTTGCTAGCTATGATGGAAATACTTTCCCCTTGGATTCACTTTATTGCTAATTTCCATGGTTTTTCTTTTTTCATTATTTCTTTGCATGGATTTTCTGTGACATTTTCTTTATTACAGCACACTGCCATAATTAGTATTTGATTCATAGGCTTAGTTCTAATCACAGATAAGACTCTTGCTTTTCTTAATTTTTGGGTGTTTGTTTGATTATGGTCCAAAACACCATCCCGACTGCCTTCTGTCGTATAGGGATAATGCACGCCGTAATCTGATTGGTTCCCTTCTCTTGGACGTGTCTCTCATTGTGTAATGTGACCTCGTGGTTCTCCAAAGGTGTCATTCTGTCTAGGAGCCTCCAGCGCCACTCAGACAAAAGCAGATTAATAGTATACTGCTGTCTCCGAGTCCAAAGACAGATATTAGGATCAAAAGATTAGGGGGGGTGGGTCTTCCCGCAGGATTTATGCCTTGTTTAAATACATCCGCTGCTGACTGTCAAACGGTGTTTGTGAAATTCTTTGACATCTGAGTCTCTCAAAAGGGATTCATCCCAGAGCAAAAGGGAGCTAAACACATTCTGAGATTAGCTGACACACACACACACACACACACACACACACACACACACACACACACACACACACACGTACACAATATACTGTATAATAGCTCTTCTATATAGCAATACAAAATGATAGTGGTCAGAACTGCATTCATATTTGGATTTGAGTGCAGCTCATTCTGTTCTGAGAGCAATGTTTGGTGGAGTCCCATATCTAGCAAAATAGTGTTGGAAGATGTTTCATAGTGGATGGAGGAAAGCACATTAGGTTTACACTTTATTGTTTATTTGCAGTATTATTGGCTTCAGTTACAGATATCCTTGGTGCCTATGCATCAGTATTCTAAGTTTTTAGCTTTATTCCTCCATTTCACCAAATTACGTATATAATGCAATGTTTGTATCACATGAGGCTCATCTTTGAGTCTGGTAGTAAATCATGCTACATTCCTTGTCGTTTTATGTTAACTTTAATATTCTAAACAGAAAGCGATGGCTACATTATTGGGAACAAATTATATTCGGGCCTGTAGCCGGGGTATACGTGTTCCTCTTTCCTCATCCTGCTGCTCCTACATACAGCAGCAGTAACTTAAGCAAAAGAACAGTGCACCTCAAATCAGGATTTGCCTCATCGCTAGACTATATGAGCCATAAATAGCATTTCCCCAAGCAGCAAAAAACAGTGTGTGAGCCCTGGTTTTTCTGGACGTTTGACTCTAATTCCTACTACCGTAGAAAATGAGCTGAGCCCCAGGTTTATTCGCACACCGTTTCTCAATTCCATTGCATTCCAAGGACTTCAAGGATTCGAGTGACTAGTTGACTAGTGGACTAGTGGACTAGTGGTTGTTGCGCTTGGTGGTTGGCACCAGAAATAGTAGTCGGTTAAACGTTTTTGTTTTTTTCTGAGAAAAGCATTTCTGCTTATATAAAGCACAAATGCTTTATATTTCTGATATATAAATTGCGAAAGCACGCCATGCACTATTGATAGAAATATAATAAAATATAAGACGTTGAAATATAATAAAATATACTACGTTGAAATGTCATTAAATTCAGTCTGTTTCACAGTAAAGAAACAATGATCTGCTGGATTATATGTACTTATGTCTTAACTTTCTTTAGGCCTACTGAGTTTGAGCGAACGGCTGCTCACGCAAACGGCTTGCTCACTCAGTAAGCGGATCGATAAAATTAATGAGAAGAGGGAAAAAAGAACCGTGATCATTGTATAGCTCTTGACAGACAAAGATTTATTTAGACCCTACACTTCCAAAGCTAGAAAACTCCCAACTGTTTTTCCCCCCTACCTAACAGTTCAACTGGTGCCATGCGGAACACATTCTCTACATGGGAGCCTACTACAACAGGCCTAGTGCACGTCGCTAAATTTCACACTTTTCAGCCTCGTTTAAAATTGGATTTTGTTATGAAAATATTACATTAAGCATTTCAAATGGCTCTTATAAATACACACAATGTTTTTTCCGAACATGTTTGGCCTCGATTGTAATGTGCTCAATTTTGGCAGATTTCTAGGCTTTTTCTTTTTTTTTAGACTAGCCGACTAGTCATTCACAAAACGTCCGGTTAACCGTCAGGGAAATGAGTTGTCAGGACCATCCCTATGAACAGCTATCGCATGGCTAAAATATGCACTAGTACTTTCCCATTTATTGTCAATCCTTGGATTAAGGTTTTTAAGCCATTGTGATTATCCTGGTGGATCTCTCCCGCCCACAATACACATAAGAGAGAGTGGTGAGGTCTTCAGCACATCTGCTGCTGCCACAATCTTTCTGTTGGGATGAAGTCAGATAAAGGTCTTCTTAAAGACAACTTGAGTAAGCCATTGTCAACATCACATCCTTTCTAAGGAGCACATCAGCTGCAAATTGTTTCTGTGTCCGTTAATACAAAAACAAACAATGGAAATAAATATATAATGTGAGAGTTGTAATGAACAATGCATTTAGTATTTTACAATTGAAGGAATAATATTACAGACAAACAGAAGGGAATTCCGATTGAATGATAGGATAGGAGCTGGCCTTTAACCAAACAGGACAACTCTGTTGTCATCCTGGGAAAGATTCGGAAAGATTCTGAAGTTTGATAATTCTATTGTGTCTATCAAGAGGTCTGGGAATTGACATGCTAATTTAATCAAACACAAAAATGTTTGATTGAATAGAGAAATGGTAGAGATGGCAAAATGCTTAAAGGGTAACTTCAGGATTTTTCAACCTGGAACCTATTTTCTCATCATTTTGGGTCTAAGTGACTAATGCGGACAACAATTTTTGAAATTGGTCCGCTATCGAGCAAGAGCGCTTCAGCCGTCAGCCGCGAAACGTCTGCCATCATCTGCAATGTAACCCTTTGGGGCGATAGCACCCCGTCAATGTACATCCTCTAAAAGTGCTTGTTTTGGCCACTGACAGACTCAGACTGTTATTCTGTGTCTGACAACATTATGGAAAGGATCCCTACAGAGAAATACAACTTTTCTCTGTACCGTTGGCTTGATCGGGTCTGTTCGTTATTGGTCGAACCGAGTCTTGCTCAAGGAGAAGTCTCGCTCTGAAATCGCACGATCCTCGCGAGCCTCATCCACATTGTCGACAGCTAAATATTCGGCCATGACTTAGAAAGTTGTAGTCAATATTTTAGATAACACTAACCTAAGCTAAGCTCTTGCCGGCATTTTTCTCTCCAACTCTCACTCACGTTTCCGCCGTTCTCTTCCTGCTACAACTCAACTCTCGCACGATTTCAGAGCGAGACGAAAGGTAAAGAAAAAGGTTTTATTTCTCTGTAGAAATCCTTTCCATAATAATAGACACGTATAATAGTCTGAGTCTGTCAGTGGCCAAAACAAGCACTTTTACAGGACGTACATTGACGGGGTGCTATCGCCTCAAAGGGTTAACCACACTGCAGACGATTGCAGACGTTTCGCGGCTGACGGCTAAAGCACTCTTGCTCAATACTGGACCAAATTCGAAAATTGTTGTCCGCATTAGTCACTTAGACCCAAAATGATGGGAAAATAGGGTCCAGGTTGAAAAACCTTTGGAAAAAGTTACCCTTTAATGGACTGCATTCATAGATTTTTATATTCCGTAGCCGCTCAAAGTGCTCCTAAGGCGTAGATATGGCGCACAGCAGTAGCAGATTTAGGTAGCCTAGTGAAAGTGAAAGTACGAAATTGTGCACCATGGCTGCAGCTGCAGGTGCTATTGATTTCTATCCGAGTGGCACGTCACCCGGCTCTTTTTCCTCCCCCTTGACTCTCACCGTAGCCTGGGGAGGATAATGAGGAAGACGGTGCGCCCGGTAATGCAGCTAACACTCCGCTGGTAGATAGATGCATTAGCTTCAGGCTGCGCTACTGAAAAATGAGCCCACACTTATACTCATTACTCTTGATTTGGTCCAAATTGTAATTTAACAACAAATTGATCCATTGGTTGCACTGATCATTTGCGGCAAAGGCTTGTGTATTATTCTCCCTTAAAGCGCCACTACAATGGCCTAGGGAGGATCGGATGGTGAAATAGCAGTTGGGACTATTTTCAGCACTTATAGGTCATGTCTTTTTTCTTGGGTTACTGCCGAAATATAGATAGATTATCATCTTGAGCGTATAAACATTGCTGTGCACATTTGCATAACAAAGCTAGCTAAATCGTTTGCTTCCATCTAACTATTATAGTGTTGACAAAAAAATAGAAATTGAAACATTGGGGCCATGAAAGCTAAACTTCTGCTGATTCCCCTGTTCTTATAAAGGAACGGATAACTTGAGACTATATGCTAAGAATACAAATGCCATGTTTATTGCATCACTAATTTTCTCTCTCACCCTGGCTCAGTGTACACCTCCTTGCAGACTGTATTTTGTCCTGAATCTGTCATCAAGGCTGACTTTACAATGCATGCTTATCGTGTGCTGTTTTCCTTATCTGTCAATCACCCTAAATTATAGCAGAACACATCAATCTCGGACTATCTGGCATTTAGGCCGGTGGGCAGAACTACCTGAGTAAGGTATAATACATCAAAGTCAGGTTACATGCATTTCAAATATATCTACACAACTGTTAGTAATGGAAAGGATTCCATGTTAAAGTAAATACATCCAAGGCATTGTAGGCATACACTGTGGCATTAATCCTCTATAGGAAATTGTATTCTATGCCATGCTTTCAAAACACACACACACACACACACACACACACTTATATATGATTTTTTATATAAAAAAATAGTTCACTACTTTGGAATTTGGTAAAAGTAGCCTACATTTAGTTTTAACTTGGTCTTGCGCTCATAACTGCATGATTGATTGGTTGAAATGGCACCAAGTGATGTGACATTCCAACACGAGCATTTGCATCACTCGGTAGTAACTGTGCTTGGTACTGCACTCT
>OMNO01067883.1:8841-19986 GCA_900303215.1 Trachyrincus scabrus | reverse complement strand
ACTGTCGCGTAATTACCTAATGTCGCCCCCAATCTGTGTTTGTTATTTCCAACGAAGGTAGCTCATCATAGTTCTACAGTAACTACAGTTGTGAAGCACAACACGTGTGTGTGTGTGTGTGTGTGTGTGGAGAGGACTACAAAACACAAGCTTTAATGTTGCCGAGAGAGGTGGGTGACATACCAAGGCGAGGGCCGGGTGACTGCTGACCGAAGTCCGAAGCTTGGTCTCCGGCCTCCACTGCGGTGGCAGATCGGTCGGGCTCCAGTCCCGCCAGGAGTTTGAGCAGAGCCTCCTGGGGGACCTTGCAGCCTCATCCCTTCAATTCGGAGTAGGCTGTGAGACGAAACCCACGCTCCAGGCCATTCTCTTCGGGCTTGAAAGGCTTATATCCAGGGGGGAAACAACCCTCGATCCCCACGGCTTCGGCCGGTGGAGTGGGGGGAGTTGAGCCTGACATGTCTGAAGAAAAGTACTCTATGGTCAATGCGTGCGGTGCTCACGGGTGATTTGGCCGAAAATATGAATGGCGCAACTACTACTGTGGCACCGAAACGCCTTCAGCAGCCGTTCACAGGAAGAGCCGCCTTAAAGTGACGTAATGGCTCCAAACCGTAAGGTATACCCTACTACTAAAAGTATTCAAATAAAACAAAAATAAATATTAAACATGCTGTTACTAATTTTAACAAACTATAAAACCATAAAAGAATGGATGTACACGTTATAGTCATTAACATTCGACTTTAAACGAAACCAGGATATTAGATTGAGCGATTGACACCCCCCAACACATGGAGTTCAATGGTCTATTCCAAAGTAGACCGCTATCTATCGCCCCCTGTTGGATCTTTACAATAGTTCGTTTGATCCATAGGTTGGATCTGTATTTATATGATCTGGGATCTGATCTTGTTTTGAGAGTGAAACACACCGTTCACGCAGATTTGAGCTCGCCTGCCATCTGATTTGTGAGACTAGTATTTATACAACATAATAATAATAGTTTCTTTTGCACTGATAACAAATATATATTTGTGTTAGTTAGTGTTAGCTTGATGTCAGAGATTTTCTATTTGGAAAATTCTGTGTAGTTTTGTGCTTTGAATTAAGAGTAGAAATATATATCACAATCTAAAGTTTTAAAAAAAATTCCCTACTGCAATAATCCTCTTGAATAATATTTATTTTGTCAATTATACATTTTAAATGATATTCATTTCATGATAATCTATAATTACTGACATTATTCACGCAATAAAGGATGAAACCATAAAGTGTAAGTTTATCGACAAACAGACTTTCTTTACCCAATTATTGGAGTGAACAGCAAACGGTAGAATGGTACCAACCATCATGTTATATGAGCCATTGCAGCAACGTCAAACTTCTAACTAATACAAATATCATTATCAATATCATATTTCAAACCAAATTTGCCCTTAATTTAGGCACTTCTTATTATGATATCCAACAGATACATGAAATTATTCAGAGCCATTCTATCAATTGTTGTTCATTTATTTATTCTAACCAGCTCAAGTCAGCATAAACTCGTAAATGTTTTTTTTTAAATAATATGAATTGCCTCAGAGGGTAATATTATAGAAGAAAAATCACTAAACTTGCACTTTAATGGGTTTACATTCTCAAAGATAAAATGATGTCACAAATTTACAAAGTAGGGATAGGCACAGTTAAATCTTTGTGGGATTGAGGGTAAGATTTAGGATTAAAGGTTAAAAAAAATCTGGTACACAGGCACAGAACACTGAATGGAGTTTTTTTTGTTTACGCGTTTAGAGTATACCAAACTCTAATACATAATACATCGGACGTAATGTAGAATAACTACACATAAAGCTTACCCCATTTGTCCTTAGAATTAACAAACACTATTATTCACATTATATTACTGTGTTTCAGATACCCATAAATACCCCTGTTGTCGACAACAGTGGCTTTGAGACATAAAAAAAAGCCTTGCACGTGACCTTCAGCCTAATTAGATGTGGATGATGGGGATCCACGTCTGTACTCTACCTACTCTACGGTATGCAAACACATTGTCCACCACATCTGCACTGCTACAGCAGAAGGATGGTGTGAAGCCAGGGGAGAGGAGAATCTAATGGTGAATCTACCATAGAAGTTGATTACACACACAGACACACATACATATAACAAATATGTGTATATGTGTATATATATATATATATATACACACGTATATACTGTATATATATACTGTATATATATATATATTTCTTTCTTCTGTGTGAGCAAGTGTGTGTGTGTGTGTGGAGAGAGCGTGTGCTGATTGAAACCCATGTTATTGAATACAGTCCATGACATGTATCTGCAGAGTGTCCATGTCCGGGGCCTGGTACTGGCACTTCGGACAGCGATAGTCTGGCAGCTCCTCAGGACCGGGGCCGACCCCGGGACCAGCACCGACTTGCGGGAGGCCCTGGCTGCGGAAAGATGGCGGTGGTGCAGTGTTGAAGGCTAAGCCAGGGAGCGCCGTTGATCCCAAGGAGAGGAATAAGAAGACCCATGGAGAGATGGAGAAGTGGAAAGAAGAAAGAGAGCTGTGGGTTAACGTCAACATATTTAGTTAAATATGTATATCAAGCTGCTTTAAGATTAGGTAATGAAGAAAATTAGTCATTAGTTTGGTGACATTAGCAAAAATCAAAGATTACAATATTTCTTAAGCCAAAGTGACTATGCTTTTGGAATTCATGTTTTACTGCACAAAGTGAACATTTAAGAAGTTATCATTAACAATTTGGATATGATGACCAAGTATGGAAAGGCAATGACAGTTCAATTCACTCAAAAATGCACTAACTCAACAATCTAACAAGGTTGTACATCCTGATAATGCGGAATATGATACGTGTGGGTGTATGTTGCACCTTGAGGGGTTAAGTGTGTGGGCCGCTGTGCTCTGAAGTCATCCAGGTGTCTCTGTTGCATCTCTTCTATGCGAGCGCTGAAAGAGAGAAACACATGCTACTGTCACTTACCTAACCATGACAATAGCCCTCACTAATGCTGGGTCACAGCCTTACACTTACTTCCCTGTAAACCAACCCAAGGTCTTGGTACAGAAGGGAAAAGTAGCATCTCTCCCAATACATTTTTTTATTGGGAGTTTGTCATAAATGCAAGTATTGCTCTGTGGGCGGGCTTTTACCGCGAAGCTCCTTCCTGTTTGAGCCTGTCGATCTCAGCCAGGGCTTGAGTCAGCTGATCCTGCAGCTCCTCCTTCCTCTGGTTCAGCTTCTCCCTGGCCTCGCGCTCCGCCTGGAAATCTGCCTTGTAGATCTCTGCCTGAAAACGCACGCACACAGAGGAGCACACAAACACAGACAGAGCAACAAAAAAATATATTATAATTATATTACATTTTTTTTTTGTTGTTGTTGTTGATTTTGACCCAATGCCTTCCCTTGTGTGACATTAATGTGACAATATTTTGATTTGAGCATTTAACCATTCATTACACATAAGCAAAATGAATGTGGTCCGATGGGCTCAGGAAACTGGATTATTATTGGCACAAAATTACAAAAACCAACAAGGTATCTAGTAGTCTCCTATCATAACATTGTGGAGTGTGTGTTGTTGGTGGCTGGTTTAAGCAGCCTCACCTGGTCCGAGTCAGACTGATTAGACTCTGGGGCTGCTGGGTGAGGCTGCACACCTGTGGGGCATTGGCCAATCAGGCCCACAGGTTAAACCAGCCACCAGCACACACACTCGAGAGGAGCGCTAGCATGTACCACCTGCTCTGTTGTTCAAACTACCTCAAACTGTACAATAAACCGGTTCAATCATCTTCCTGTTGTCCTGCTGTTGGAGAAGCCCTGGAAAGCCATGGTAGATGGCATGTGGCACACTACCATATGAAGGAGCCATACAAAACACATAGAATGGCTATCGGCATGTAAAAGCATCAAAAACAAGTCTTGTTTAATATTAAGGATGAGATTGAGTAGGCCTACTTAAACTAAAGGTGTTTGAGCTTCAACTTCCTACCTGGTTTAGCATGACATCGTAAACGTCGCCCCCCTCATTGTAAACGTGGGCCTGAAAGAAAGATATTGAGAGTAATTCATAAAAAAACTGAATAGAACAGAACACAAACTCAACTTTGCTTTTGGCAGCATGTAAAGAGGATATATCTGTAAAAAATAAAACTAAAAGAATTCAGACGCACTTAATTCCGTGTTTGGATTTGGGAATCGTAACATTGTAACGCTAACATTGTGTAACACAACCTGTACCCGACCAATGTAACCCCTCATCTGACACATCATCCATCATGTCATCTAGTGATGAAGTGTTAACCGTGAACACGGTACAGTACCTTGCCCAGCTTGGCCTTACACTCAGAGTCCACCGGGGCCTTTCCCTTCATGACCACAGTCTTCACCACCTCTGGGAAAACATCGTTTACAGGGTTAATATGGATCCCTGTGCATTTTGTTATGGACCTACTGCCGTGGGAAAATGTATCCTAATAATAATAATATCACAAATTATATAACCTTCTTTACTTTATTACTAGTTTGTTTAATACGCCTTTGTACAAATTCTCCGTGTACCTAGAGCTCCCTTCCGCTCTCCAGTTGAAAAGGTGTTGTTAGCGTTTGTATCAAGAAGAACGTCCTGACTTCATCGTGTAGATTCTTTAGACATGTCCGCTTCCCGAGTGGCCCCCATAGTGTAATGAACATGGCCCCGCCCATTAATTGAGCGTCTTCACGCTCAATTAATGCTTTGCCACCATGACGTGCCTTACGAGACACTTTACCTTTACCCCCGACAAGCCCTAGCTGTCAGGGGTGGTATTACGCACGAACATGTAAACGGCTTTGTTTGGTTCTGTGCAATAAAGCAAAGCCAGCATAACGGCGGATCTTCTTTACGGCAATATCGCGGGGTCTCTGTATAAAAGGGGCTTTAGACTGATGGCTGGCTTTAGCCATGGCCAATCCATAATAGTCTCCCTAACGGTCACTCCCCTCCCCTTTTGTTTGCTTTTTCCGACTGACTGGCTCAAATTTTAATTGCCATATTGACTATTGTGAATTAGCATGACCTGTGTGTGGTGGGTGTTAGTCATGACCTGTGTGTGGTGGGTATTATCGCCCGTGGTTTGATTTACCAGTACTCTCCGCTTCTTCTTTCGGCTCTTTGACTTTTGCCTCACTCTTGACCCGGCCTCTTCTCTTCTTCGGAGCTGGCTCCACCTCTGGCTCCACCTCTGGCTCCTCTTTAACTTGCACTGATCCTTCAGCCTGCCCAACCGAGCCTCCATCTCCACTCACGGGCTCTGGAGAGTTAAAGATAAACAAGCAAGGACGTATTAAAGATAACAAAAAAGGCTGCATGTTTTGCTGAAAAACCTGCATATGTACAGTATGGTGTTATGATGCTCACACACACACACACCTGATTTCACCATCTGAGAGCGTATTTTCCTCTTGTACTTGGTAGCAGGGTTAATTTGCACCATCTTTTTCAGGTTAATCTCATAGGCTGTCCCAGGGCCCAATGCGATGGTGACCGTGGCATCCCCGGAGGTCACCGCGGAGTCCAGTAGGGCACATGTTGAAGGAGGGTACAGCTCCCACTGGCCGTCGTCCCCTTGCCACTGCCACACTGACACGGTGGAGGGATGCACAATGTTTATGTTGTGGAAATATTTCACGGACGTCCACGCGTCCCTCGTATATCCATCGGCAGGTGTTTAAAGTAATAATACAGCCTAAAACACTTTTGACATAGTTATAAAACGTCTATTGGTGATGTACAATGGACCCCATTATGTTTATTGTTATGCGCCAACGAATCCAAGACAAATCCCTTGTATTTTAACAGATACTTGGCAATAAAACCGTTTCTGATTCTGATTGTTGTCATATGGGAATGTGAAATGAAACTGAAACTAAGATCTGATACTTATGGTTGATGCTGCAGCGATTTGAAGGCTCTCCTATTAAACCCCATTGTGACTGCTGTGGCTACTAAACTACAGAAAGAGTTTAGCCACAGCAAAGTGAAATACGACACAAAGCGATAAAACAGGACCTGGGGTCGTTTTATAGCGATGTCAAAGTGTTTCGTGCTGTATTATTCCTTTACTCTGAACAGGTTTGTGTTGTGGCCCCTGTGTGAACATTGTAAGGGACGGGGGGTCACATTCTGACGTCATAGCGGATCGCTGAGGACCAAATGACATTGCTATATTATTAATTTTTTTAATGACTTCCCAGTGTCGTGTCGGGTATTTAAAGTATTTGAATACACTACAGACATGCCCATGCATGTGGGAGGGTTCCCACAGAACAGTCCGGACGTGTCCGTCTAGAGAAGTCTGTTTCGCCCATTAAAGTAAACACGTGTACGACGTCTGCTGATGTAAAGTCATTATGAGACGCAACACTGCAATGTTAAGCGCACACGTTAAGCACATGTTAAGCACACACGTTAAGCACACACACACACGAGTGGGTAGGACGGTGCCCAGGGCTCCCTGGTGCTCCAGATGAAGCGACACTCACCTTTCACGTCTCCGTTTGGTGGGTCGTCTCCAGGCCTGGTCCTGGACCCTCGAGTGCGCCTCATGGCTGATGAAACCGACTGAAGGTGATGGAGGGGATGCTGCACAGTGAGAGCGGGAAACTTGTTGTTGTTCTTCCTCTGCTGCTTCTTCTTCTTCTTCTTCTTCTTCTTCTTCTTCTTCTTCTTCTTCTTCTTCTTCTTCGTTTAATGTTCTTGTCGCTGGCTCCTATTATCGGCGCAGTGGCGCCACCAACTGGACTGGAGTGTTGATCGTTGGATTGACAGGACCTTCTAATTTTGTTTTTATGGAAAATATATGCGTGTAATATAAACTTAGATTATCTCAATTTCTCAAAAAACCGTTTTCTTTAATAAAAGTGAGTATGTGCACATACTTGATCCCCACTTACTTTGCTAATAGACCCTGTAGTGAAAGATTGCTGTGTTTTGGTTGCCTTGATGATGCAAACATCTTTCCTGGTTCTGGGTGCCTTCTACATTGCAGCGATGTGGGCTCTACTGTCTGTTTCATTGCAGTGTATGCATGTTCCTGTTGTGTTTTCTATGGAGCGTGTGATTGAGCCCTGTATGTCCTGTTCTTAACCGGTTTATAAAACGTTATCTTTACGATTCCTGCCCCCATTCCTTCCAGTGCCAACATGATTTAGGATTCTAGATGTCTGCCTGCTTCACTACGGTCCCAATACTCTTGCCAGAGATTTTGTATGGTTTGACGTAAGCCGTAGCTGCATTTTTGCTTCATGATATCTGTAAATCTATACTCTGTATCTCTCTTTTGATGGTCTGCTTAGCTCATTTTGAAGCCTGTATAGCTTGTGACCAGTCTCATGAATCATGTCTTGTCTACAAGATGATCTAACAGACCGAAGACTTGTCAGAGCTGACAAACTATCTGAAGCTATAGTTACACTATTTACCTTATTTTCCTCAACCCATTCTAACACTAATATGATTACCAATAGTTCAACGGTGTACAAGTGATCTGATGCTCTTTTCTTGATTTGAATCTTACATGCAGGAATGAAAACTGCAGCCCCTGTATGCCCAGTTTCAGGATCCTATCCATCCGTACATATCAATATTGATGAAAAGTGCTGATTAATGTGACTCTGTACTATTTTCCATGCTGGAGTAAAGCCAAGCTGTTTTTTTAATTTATGTTGAAGATTGAGATCTACATTAGGCATATTAAACAACCACGGAGGAAAAGAGGATATTGGAACAGTAGGACTATAGTTTAGATTATCATTACATGTTTGTTAGCCTACCTAACGCATGTATCTGATGGTATTAAACAGTCGTATTTTAATGCGTTTTCCCATCATCAAAATGGGCAATGGGCGTACTCCGGGCAATCCTCATGAATATTCATGAGGTGTCCGTTCTTCTCATTGGTCGAAATCTCGGCGTCCTCATTCGCCGGGTTCAGAAATGGGAAAAGTGTATTAATGTCAAAATGTTCTGTTGATCAGGATACTTTTGGTGTAGTATTTGCAAGGAATATATAAAGACACACGTAATTTGCGTTGTGACATAGTAGGCCTGGTACTATGGAGGGTTTTAAAGGCCGAAACTAAATATATAAATACATAAATAATTATACAATTAAATGCTTGAATAAATAAATAAATAAATATACAACAGCAGAAACATTTGATATAATAAACTTAGCTAAAAGGTTATCTGAAATAAGTAGCCAAAATCACGACGTTCCTCCGTTGGTTTTCCATCTCTGGTGACCCGTCGCCAAACGTTCCGCCTCGCGGAGTAGTCGGACTTATTTTGGAGTCGTACCGTACACCCAATGGTGCACAGCGTGGACATGGATGTGTTATAAGATCGTGCAAATATCTATTTATGTCATCGTTCAGTGTTGAAGAGCGTGTCAATTTATAAAAGAGACATTTGTAATATGGCATCTACAACCTATGGTGCCATCGTCCTTTGTCGAAAGACATCAGTCATGAGGATAATGTGCCGGGTGAGTCCAGTCAAGATGTGTCATTGAAAACATTTTGTTAAAGACGTCAGCCACCTTTCAGATGAACGAAAGTGTCGAATTGACTAAACATGCGGTATGCGTTTGGTCAACGGTGGTGTTAAAATTAAATGTTACCCAGGGGTTTATTTGTTCTGCTTTATTTCCAGAGGATGTCCTCTCCAGCAGTACACCCTGAAGTACATTTTCTACACGGAGCACCACACAGGAAGCACCCAGGTCTCACCAACCTGAGGACACTGCGCCTGCCCGAGGAGCTCCAGAGAGCCGCACAGTCAATTGTTCTGAGTAGGGTTTCCTTTCTACTACGTGCTTTAGTCTCCCTATACATGATCTATCACAATACACTGGTTATGATCCAATAGATAATGTTAATATTGCTTTCAATACAGATGTCTGTATTCATATGTGGCTATTTTGATAGTATACCTATCATGAATAGCGACATATTACAATTTTACTCTAATCAGTTAAGCTTTATTGAAAAGATTATCTGCACCTTTTACATATTCAATATTTAAACAAAAGTTGAAATACAACTTTTTACTCTTGTACAACAGTATTGCCTTGTCAACAGTTTGCTCGTTCAGTTTGTCACTCGTTCTGCTCACCTTCAGGTGCTCAGATCAAAGGACTGTCCCATCGAGCTGGTAGTCTCACACAGTTCCTGTGGAGCAGGAAAAGGCCGGTGGATGACTTGACTCTGAGGCAGAGAGCCACAAGCCTGGAGAAGAGGGTCTTGCAGAGGGCAAAGGAGAGGAGAGAAGGTGACGGAGAACAAAACTTTCCTCTCTCAAGAAGATCAGAGATGATTTGTGTGTGTGTCCTTCTTAGTCATATTTAAGAAACGTGTGCTTAACATTTTAGATATGGACGATGACCACATTAAGATGAAAGTGCTGTCCGAACTCAAAAAGACAACGTACCACTGGACCCCTTTGAGGTAACCGTCTGTCTGTCTAGATCTATCTTAATCTGTTTCTCTTTCTATCCATCTCTCTCATGTTGTCGTTGGCATTTTCACAACCGTTTCATGCTGAATCTGAGTCTTTCATTTTGGTGTTCCTTGACTATGGTAAAGTATTAAAAAAATGGACTGTCCATTGGGAGCTACAGTGAAACAACCATGCCTCCTGCTCTCTCTCTCTCTATGTCTCTCGCTCTCTCTCTAGGTTCGATGAAGAGCTAGGTGTGGTATACATGGCAGCCCGGCTGGCAGGTGGCTACAGTGCAGTGAGGAGAGCTCTCAATGAGGTAACAACGATCATCTCTGATCAGTGATTGGACAAAATCTCCCACCAAAACCTTTTTGATGTCAGAATTCTTGCTTCTTCTTCTTTTAGATATTGATAAGAGACCCTTCCTTTGCCCCTCGTTCTCTCTTGGATTTTGGCTCGGGATTAGGGACAGCTGTCTGGTGAGTTGGAATCAAAATGCTGGGTTTGGTTTCCAAGTGGGCTGGCGCTACTTTGTCAACAACGTAAGGCCGCCCCCGTATGTGGGAATCAACTGCTGCCAAGGCCAGACATTATATATTATATACAAACAAGAGTATCTGGATGGTCTCACAAGAGTAATTGCAAAGTATGATGGATATTAGCAAATGTACGACCCAGTGAACAGTCGGTATAGTGAACAGTCGGTATAGTGAACAGTCGGTGGACAACATTAAGAAGGGATTTGGTTTGTTTTACATTGAGTCTCTGTCCCCCCCCTGTCCCAGGGCATCACACTCATGTTGGCGTGACACTCTGAAGGAGATGGTGTGTGTGGAAAGCTCCGGGCCAATGAATGTCCTGGCAGAGCGACTTCTCAAAGGTACAAGTTAAAAACACCACTTTCCCTCTCGCAAGTGCTTTGGTCAGTTCCCGCGTTTCTTTTGAGAATATGTTTGTTTGGCGTTCAACAGACGACGACCAGAAAGCCCAGCCTCACATCAAGCAGGTGTATTTTCGCCAGTTTCTCCCCGTTTCTCCGAAGGTAAGCACCTTTGAAGGTAAGCTAAATGAAGTGTTTAATAGCACTCGTTAAAACAAGCATGAGTAAATATGATGTCATGATTTCAATAGAGCGGTTAAAGGGGAACCGTCACGCTGGCTATGTTCTCATGTAAGAGAGCACTGCTTCATACGCGCGTTGCGGAGACTCAGAAATACTCTTGTGTATTAGAACATAGCCGAGCGTGGGTTAGGTTCCCCTTTAACCGAGTAATCAATAGAGCAGCGATATTTGCTATATATGGAGGTGTCATTTCCGCTACTAGGTGCAGTTTGACCTGGTGGTGGCGGCCTTCTCACTGTCTGAACTGGCCAGTAAGAAGGACCGAGTAGAGACCCTGTTGACTCTGTGGCGGAAGACCAGCTCCTATCTCGTAAGTGTGCGTGCGCGTGCGTGCGTGTGTGTGTGTGTGTCTGGGCCCTGTAATTACATGGTTATAACACTGGCATGAAAAATAATTCAGAATTTAGAACTCAAACAATACATCCATGGTTAGTTAATGAAGTATAGCACAACTGACACAACTATACCCAGATTGACAATTGGCA
>OMNO01067880.1:0-5000 GCA_900303215.1 Trachyrincus scabrus | reverse complement strand
AGCTGATACAGCCCTGGAGGTGAAGCAGCTGTAAGAAATCAGTAATCACTAGCCAAAGCGTTTCATCAGGGAACTTCTTTGGTTTGCGGGGGAAGCGGAGGAAGAGCTTGGAGAGCCAGCCAGCAAAGAACCGTGGGTACGCTTCAAAACCTTTTCCTCATTCCGAGCTGAGGCTTGATCACTCGAGCTCTGAGCACAGTAGTAGCGCGATGAAGGAGCTGCTTCAGGGATACCAGAGTGGCTAGAGATATGTATAGGGGTAGAGATATGCAGGGGCTCCCAGTCCTAGGTTGGAGCTGTAGAGAGAACACATTGAGTTGTCTCTTCACAAACGCTCAGTTGTGGATATTTGATGTTGCTGTGGGTTTTTAGTTTTGGGCTTATTTGACTAGACTTTTTGATAGACTCTGTGGTTGCGGTGTAGACACTGTATCCCCATAACCACGTTTCCACATGTGTGTGTGTGTGTGTGTATGTGTGTGTGTGTGTGTGTGTGTGTGTGTGTCTGTGTGTGTGTGGACAAGAGAGCCCAGAAGGCTTATTATGCAGACAAAGGAAATTATTTAGTGACACATAGACGATCACATGGCCTTAGCACACACACACACACACACAGAAGACACGACATGCACACAAACAAATGTACACTTGAAATCGTAGCACTGGCTAAATCAGCCACGGCTGGCTGATTTTTAAATGTCAGATGACTTCACCCCTGGAAAAAAAGCATGTTGTTTAGCCCTCTCTCTTCTTACTACTTACAAAAGCACATTACATGACTATCCCTCCTACACGTTTCTCGCATTCCACACAGCTCGGCTGAAAGCAGGCATAGCCATTGATTTGCTTGAAAAAGTTTGATTGAATCTGCAGCCATCACAATATTTTGCACTTGAGTTAAACCTGCAATCAGTAATGTCCCTGCCACTGCGTGGTTATTATGATGACAACACGGCTCTCAGGCAGGGGCAACTTGTGTTTTTATTAATATCTACATTTACTAGACTAATTACAGATTGTAAACCTTCATGAAACCTTCGTTCCGGGGCTAACTGATAAATACAAGATAGCCCACAAGAGTTTTAGCAGTGCAGCTGGAAACCTAGCTAGCACACCTGCTATATTTGAGAACAACGACAGTGTGAAGATATTTCTGCGGAAAAACACCAGAGCAATTCTACTCAATACATTTATGTTGTAAGTGAAGAAAGATCAATGATTATTATGTATGTATTTATTTATTACTTGCAGAACCAGGTCAATCTACATTTTGGAGATAGACAACAACGTTCCAATTAATATTTTAGCCAATGGGACGACCCTCTTAAATTTTACACTTTCTTAATTTCTAAACCCTAACATTTTGCCATTTTTACAACACTAGTGAGGTAGTTAACTAACTATAACATTTTCCATGTAAACAGTATATGCAGTGGTGGGTAGAGTACTGAAAATCTCTACTCTAGAAAAGGAAATTTACTCCCATGAAAAATGACTCAAGTAAAAGTGAAAAGTACCATTTGAGAAACCTACTCAAGTACTAGTTGTAACGAAGGTATAAATAGCAAATGTAGCAAAGTAAAAAGTAGATTACTGGCTCAAAAATATACTTAATATACTTAAAAAAAGAACATGAAAGTACTCGTTCCTTAAAAAAAACTACTTTGTACTTGCAACGCGTTACTACCCACCACTAGTTATTTGTAATGCGTTACTACCCACCACTGGTTACTTGTAACACGTTAATACCCACCAATGGTTACTTGTAACACGTTACTACCCACCACTGGTTACTTGTAACGCGTTACTACCCACCACTGGTTACTTGTAACGCGTTACTACCCACCACTGGTTACTTGTAACGCGTTACTACCCACCACTGGTTACTTGTAACGCGTTACTACCCACCACTGGTTACTTGTAACGCGTTACTACCCACCACTGAGTATAGGGCTGGTTAACTATTGTATGGTCAGGTGTGAAGAGCAACTAACTGCAATTAATCAATCATTATTGAACTGAACTTTCTCATCGGACAGGAATGAGGCAAAGTGAAAGTTTGCTTAAGAGGTTTTTACTTTCAGTGTTGTGTGTGTGTGTGTGTGTGTGTGTGTGTGTGTGCAGTCTGTTGCTCACGGGAGACCATCTCAGGTCATTACCAGACCGCAGGATAAGACTAGAGTAAACACACACACACACACACACACACACACACACACACACACACACACACTGTGTGACAACCTCATAAGTCACTGACCTAATGGAAGCCGAGTCTCGGCTAACCAGCTGGAGAAGGAGCCCTCTGGCCAAGGGAGTGATAGAAGCGATAGGAAGATGTGACCAGAGAGAACAGATAGAGAACAAGTGAGAGAGAGGGAGAGAGAGAGTATGAGAGAGAGAGATGGTGAAGGGAGATAGAAGCATACTAGAAGGGCTGTGTGTGGAGCGTGCAAGATGGAATGACTAAGCAAATGAAAGTCAATAGAAATGAACTGTAATGATTTCACCTATGCTACCTTTCATCTTTGCGGTTGCTGAAGTTTTCAAGCTTGTGCCAATATTTCCTTCATCTTAATGTGTATTACTTATTCATAAGTAGCTGCTAGAGAATGTAGGTAGACACGTCGGTGTGACATCCATCCACCTTTCACTTCTCTAGTCAGCTATCAAAGGTGCTGTAGGTACGATTGTAAAGAGAGTTGTAAAGAGAGAGCAGAAAAGAGGGGAAGAGAGCAAGATTTTGTAACTAAACAACCAAAAAAACCTCCCTCCCTCCCTCCCTATGTTTCCCCGCCATTGAGAATTGTTGCATTCTGTGCACCTGTGATTGACAGACAAGATGGATTCCCCGAACCAATCAGGGAATGATTGCCCTGATTGGTCAGAAATGAGCCAGGAGTAGTCTAAAATCTAAATTGTCTCATACTGAGGCAGGTGCAGTCAAATCTAAACAAATTCTCACAGCACATTTAACTCACTAATAGCTGACGGGTGGCTGTGTAATTTCTAACAAATGACACTCAAATAATAGCTCTTAAATCTTACGTACAGCACCTTTAAAGTGGCAATAGATGTCCCCTGCAGTCATGGAGGAGACCCAGGGCCAGGTGTCTTCTATACAGGGTACTCCTCTAAAGGGCATGTGGCCAGAGAACAACATCACCAGATGCCTTCACGAGGCCAAGAAGCGGCCTCTGCACCGTATCCCTCCTGAATAATCTCCTCATGGACGTTAAACTGGGTCTCGTTCTTTCCAAAACGAATGAGCAGATACGAGGACAGGACCGTAATATCCAACGCATATTTGAGATCCACCCGAGTTTCGTATAATGCCTGCGTTACTTTATTGATGCTTCTGCACCTGACCTAGTCCTAGGTCCATCAAACCACTCTTTTGTACCGTGATTCAGAAAACACTGTCCTCCATCCTTCAGCAGTTAGGGCAGTTAGGGCAGATCCACACACCGACTACTTTCACACCACAAACTCGGCATGTCTAAGGCTGCCACAAGGAACCCTGGAGGTCATGAAGTGATTCAGCTTGAAAGGCAGCATCATCCATCCAACAGAAGCGGGCTGCTACCCTTCTGCCCCCCCCGATACCAGAGGCATGTCTCTCTCTGCACTACCTCATGTGGACCGACGGAGCGGGTGTGGTGACCCCAACAAATGATAAAAACCACCACGAGTGTGTTCAATCCATCTGGATATCATGGCTACAACAAAGGAAAAGCTTATGCCAAACGGGACTGGGAAGGAGACTTGGAACAATAATCGAATGTCAGCTCCGAACTGGCACTGTAGCGGCTAGCCCTTTACCCTCTCACAGATAATCGCGTAATGACATAAAAGCATGGGAGTTAGCTAAAGCAGTGCGTTTTGTACGGCTCAGGCAGAAGCCCATGACAGTGTTTCCTGAGGTTATTTTGTTAGGAAGGTTCAGTAAAAGGGTAGCGCAAGCATTCTCAGTCAGGCTTGTTCAGAATTGGCCATCGGTCCGGCTCTAAACGCGCAATGCTGCTGCTGCTGTCTGCTCCTGAGTGAATTAACATTTCCACCGCCACCGTTGTAAATTAGCGGGTTCTCCCATTTTCATTCGACACGACACGTAAATCGACGGCATTTAGAAGCCGCGTGTGAGCAACGTCACGGAGACGGACACAATACCAGAGAGAGGAGAGAAGGAGCGGGAAATTGGTCGTGAAAGGACATCAGAGAGTAATGGGGCAGGAAGCCAAAAGGTTGAGCTAGGCGTCATCTCTAAGAGCTGTTTTAATGAGAATGCAGTATTATGGCAGAGTATGAATATCCTGTCATCTGGTCACGGAGGACAAAAACTAGAACAGAGAGAGAGAGAGAGAGAGAGAGAGAGAGAGAGTCAGACATGAAGAGGATCATGGCCACAGAAGAAGAAAGGATGAGTGGACAGAGAAAGTGACGGTGGAGAGTGACAGAGAGGGTGACAAATGGACAAGCGGAGGAGAGAATTGTAGTGGGAGAGGCATTACAATAGAGGGATATGAATCTGAGAAAGAGAGAGAGAGAGAGAGAGAGAGAGAGAGAGAAAGAGAGAGAGGGAGAAGAATATAACAGGACTAATAGACTATACATTGGACTCCCTTTATCAGGTTTGGCTTTTTTTTCTCTCCAATTAGTGGTACCTTGGCTGGGTTCAGGAACACTGGAGAAAGTATGTATAAAACGTATGAAGACTCAGCAGCTTTCAAATGACACCTCGGTGAGACAAGCCTAGAATAGACTTATCAGCAGTGAATATTTCCAGTGTATTCTTACTGCTGACAATGTGATGTTCCAATACTATTTCAAATACTAAACTGGCTCATATAGCACTGTGAGCTCTCCGCCTTACACTCTGTCAAAATGTAAATGTAATTTCCTGCTTGTCCAAGTAATGTTTTGATACAGCACTTTTTGGGCCAAAATATTACAATAAGATAATCAGGGTTCAAAAACACAGGGAGGGGAATCTAATGATG
>OMNO01067873.1:0-24568 GCA_900303215.1 Trachyrincus scabrus | reverse complement strand
AGTTACTGCGGCCAAAGCTGCCCTCTAGTGGTGAAATATATGTACTTACGCTCCGACGATACTGACGCTGCCCTCGCGTTCTGGGTTGCCCAGACACTTCACCCTGCCGGCACGCTCGTAGAAGGACGCCAGACGAGCGCCGAGATATGCAGGATAGCCACTGTCTGTGGACACACACACACAAAAGAAAGTTGCTCTATTATTAAAGCATGCGGAGTGCTGAAATATGCAGGATAGCCACTGTCTGTGGACACACATACAAAAGAAACTTGCTCTGTTATTAAAGCATGCGGAGCGCTGAAATATGACCTTGCACTGCATGGGCACCCTTCCGAAGGAGCTAAATCAATACCCAGCTAATGGGAATTTCTTTTCTTTTTTTTTTACAAAGTTGCCTTTTGGAGTGTTGAAAATAACTTTGACCACAATCAATCAAACTATTATATCTCCAAAGATTGTCACGTTATGAAGCACTCCAACATGACTTACTGCCCCTCTCTGTTGTCCTACAAACGCCTTTTTTTGTGGGCATTTCACACAATCTGTTCAACGTCACTGACATCTCGATGACTCACAGGAAAAAGTACACCTACTTTTCCACTAGGTGGAGCCATCGAACCAATTCCCTGAAGCTTTACCCCGTTTTAACACCCGTTTAAATAACCTGCATTTGACATGTATTCACTACATTATATGTGTCCACTGCATTGTTCATGTGTTCACTACGTTGCTCATGGTTTCACTACTTGTTCATGTGTTCACTACATTGTTCATGTGTTCACTACATTGTTCATGTGTTCACTCTATTCCACTCTATTCACATTTTCCATGGTGTTCAATATCCCTCATGTATTCACTCCATTCCTCACGTGTTCACTCCATTCCTCATGTGTTCACTACATGTTGTTCATGTGTTCACGTACCGGCGGGCATCTCAGCCAGACGGCCCGAGATCTCCCTGAGGGCCTCGGCCCAGCGGGAGGTGGAGTCGGCCATCATGCTCACGTTGTAGCCCATATCCCTGAAGTACTCAGACAGGGTGATCCCTGAGGAGACAGAGGAGGAATGCTCAGATTAGTCCAGAGTTAGTCTCACAAATCACACTTTAGATTAATATCTCCGGAACTAAACAGGAAACACGGCGTAACTCCGCCCCTTGCAGTTAGTGGTTTCCGGCCCAGGCTCTGTGCCGTCTCCCCCCAGTAGTTCTGCTATAACATAGCAGGACTGCTGGATCCCAGAGCACATATATAGATTTACTCTGCAAGGGGCAGAATAGTGTAGTGGCTACGGTTGTACGACTCCCAGCTGAAAGATTCCCGAAGAAGCCTCTTCACATTCACCCTGAGTAGTACACATAACTGTGACTACACGTATTAGAAAGGTAAAAGCTGACTTACTCAAAAGTACAGAAATCGGCAAAACTATTACCTGTGTAATACTACTTTATGCCAAAACACATTCATTTTACATATCATTCCTAACAAGTACTACAGTGCTGCCTCAAAACATATTTCAAATATGTAGCCAATGGGTAAATACATCTCTCTTATGAAAATATTATCTACATACCTGGAAGACTGCTGTTGCTGCTACTTTAAGAACAGAAATGAATGTATGAACATAATTTAATCCACATGCATTTTGGTCTGGGAGATCCAGAAAGTCCAGCAGGGAGTTTTCAGTATAAGAGTGAGTTTCATTTAAACAGTAGTAGGCGGCCATCTTGGCATACCATATCCAGTTCCCATTATGCATCCATGTATGCAAGTGACTTAAGTAGATAGTGTGGTAGCCTATGAGCTGTGTGAGAGGGCTCTGCGATTGTCTACCTGT
Source organism: Trachyrincus scabrus (assembly GCA_900303215.1). Taxonomy (NCBI): domain Eukaryota; kingdom Metazoa; phylum Chordata; class Actinopteri; order Gadiformes; family Macrouridae; genus Trachyrincus; species Trachyrincus scabrus. The sequence continues at coordinate 22,732 of OMNO01067873.1, read as the reverse complement.
GTAGATGGAGGCTTCTCTGGCAGCCACGGGCATGTTGGAGGTGTTGGCCACCAGTGCCGTTCTCTTCATGATGCTTTCTGTCTTGCCGTCCACCTCCATGGTAAGCTATTGGCCAGAAAAACTGTCAATCATCCACCAAACACAATAAAAAAAAAGTGACCGCATTATGAATGGGGATAGAAACGTTGTCTCTCACACACACACACACACACACCTCTGGGAAATCTCGCAGGACTTCAGACATCTCGTTCCCGCGCTCTCCGCAGCCCACGTAGATGATGACGTCACTGTTGGAGTACTTGGACAGGGACTGGGAGATGACGGTTTTACCGCAACCGAAGGCTCCGGGAATGGCGGTGGTTCCGCCCTGCACACACCTTGACAGCAGAGAGAGACAGAGAGAAAGAAAAAATAAACAGTTAGCATAGCTACTGCTATCACAACATGTTTATACGACATTTAATTGTAGTTTTCCATGAACATTTTTCTTAAAAACAAGTAACAAGCAAAATCAATCATTTTGGCCTCGACGCATCACTGTGATGTCTCAAAACGGAAGCTAGGCGAGACGGGGACTTACGGGAAGAGGGCGTCCAGGACCCTCTGCCCAGTCAGCAGTGGGTGGTTGGCGGGCAGCTTCTCTGTGACGGGCCGGACCTGTCTCACGGGCCACACCTGCACCATGGTGAACTTCTCCTTCACGCCCTCGAACTCCAGCTCCATCACCACATCCTGGACACACACACACCAAATGTAAATGTAATGAAAGAAAGAAATGGTACTCGTACTGTGATCATCGTCGAGCTTTATTTAAACCGAGAAGCTCAATTGAGTCCCAGGACTCTTTTTCCAATAAGGCCCTGTGTACAGACAATATGGCACCGGTGAAAAACATACAGGGAGATAGTGTAGGTCTATGGACAGTGGCATGACGTAAAACAAATAAATAAATAAAAATAATATAATAACTAGGATATGGAATAAAAGAGAAACATAACACAGCAGGGAATTACCAACAATAAAAAAAATAAAAAGAAATCAAATGTAAATAAAGAGATTACTAATGAATGACTGTAACGTATGTCATGACTTACAGAGACGTCGTAGTTTCCAGGGGGGGCTACGTAGGTCACGGTGCCTCTGTTCCTGGGGGGCAGCATGATCTTGTGCTTGATGAGGGAGTTTTCATACACCATCCCATAGATGTCACCGCCAGTGATGTGACTGCCCACCTGAGAGGGGAGGAGGAAGAAGAAGAAGATGGAGTAGAAGTTAATTTCTATAGCACCCCATATAACAAAGGCTAAAGGACGCATGCAAGATTTGAGTATAAGAAGGTAAAATAATAGATATGCCAGTGGCAGTGCCGACATATTTTAATAAAAAGCTTTGGCAAACAGAATGGCTTTGAGCCCTGATTTAAATGTATATAGTGTCTCAGAGAGATAGCAAAATGAGGCATTATGGGACTTGTATTTCTCTCTCTGTCTCTCTGGATGGAGAAGGTCGGTTACCCGCAGACTCTTGCTGGGAGAGAACTCCCACTTGGAGTCTCGGTTCAGGGCGCCGATGTTGACTCCACGGGGGATGTAGATGCTCTGGGTGATGTCATTGATGTCCTTCAGGGGCCGCTGGATGCCATCAAAGATGGAACCCATGATCCCGGGGCCCAGCTCCACGGAGAGGGGCTTCCCTGTCCGCAGCACGGGGTCGCCCACCGACACGCCAGCTGAGAGCCGGTTAAGGGAAATATAAACAAAATGGCGACACAGAGCAAATGGGGAGTATGCGGGTTGTTCTTTTGGATCTTTGTTATTAGGAGGTGGGAGATCAAATGCTAATGATATTCAAGCCGCTCGTGTCAAATTGTTATTTTTTTTAAAGATTTAATAATAAATCTACTATTTGTAGGCCTCTGGGATTATTTGGGATCGAAACCCGGTACCTGTTGACAGTACCTGTCTGAGTCACAGACCCTTACTTACTACACTATCCTGCCCCCTTACTTACTACACTGTCCTGCCCCCTTACTTACTACACTATCCTACCCTTACTTACTACACTATCCTGCCCCCTTACTTACTACACTGTCCTGCCCCCTTACTTACTACACTGAGACATGCTCCTTTGTCCCCCTATAATGCAAGAATATTCTGCTATTGCAAATTATAAACAATGTGTGTGTGGTTGGTGGCTGGCTTAAGCAGCCTCACCTGGCCCGAGTCAGACTGATTAGACTCTGGGGCTGCTGGGTGAGGCTGCACACATGTGGGGCAATCAAGGCCCACAGGTTAAACCAGCCATCACCACATGCATACTCAGCTCTGACATGTCATCATGGAACATCTGCTCTGCCTGTAACATTTTACCATCTCGCCAATGATCTTGCCAACAAACCCGTGTCATGGTTGTCGGAGGAGGAGCCCAGAAAAAGCCACTTTTGGTGGCGTGTGGTGGGATCTACTGCCACACGATGTTTCACAGCCGAAAAAGGTTGTGGGTTCGAACCCCAAAGTCTGCAGGCAAGCAAGATGCCTTACCGCTACCTGTTCATTAATGACATGATATCCAAAAAATACATATTATGTATACATACATAGTATACAAAAACAAAAAGAATCACTGCAGTCACATTGGATTAAAGCATCTGCTAAATGACTAAATAGTCAATAAAAGATCAACCGAAGAAATAAGAAGCAGACAGAGGCAACAGATGGGTGTGAAAGGATACAGGTCTCCTCGTAGACCTGGATGGTGGCCATGTCTCCCTCCAGCCTGATGATCTCCCCCACCAGCTCGCTGTGACCCACGCGTACCAGCTCATACATGGCTGCCCCCGCCATGGCCGTCGCTGTCACCACTGGTAGGGGAGGAGAAAAACAAAGACATTAGTTCCTTCAAATGAACAAGTTAGCAACCACCATAGTAAGGCAGCAGGAACAGTATCTGTATTTTTAACAGCGTTGTATGGTGCAAGTTGTTTTTGTAAAACGTAATTTAAATTTAAATGTAATGTGTAATGGAATGCGTGTGGAATTGCAGTGTGAATTTCTCGTTAAAAAACAACAACGTGATATTGTCTGAAAAATCTACTAGGACTCTAAATATTTTTAGATTTGTTTTGTAATTTTTCCGAGTTTCAAATATAGATGAGAAAGGAGGTGACACATTAGTGTGTGTGTGTGTGTGTGTGTGTGTGTGTGTGCGTGTGCGTGTGCGTGTGCGTGTGCATGTGCATGCTCATACCAGGTCCGGACACTCCATGGACGTATCCAAACTCGCTCTCCCTCTCCTCGTCCCGAATCTTCGCCAGCTTGGACATGTCCATCTTTGCAGGCTAGGACTGACTAAACTGATAAAATATAACAGACAAATTAATAAATACACATTGGACATAACCAATTACAATGTACATTGACTTCACCTTTCAACAAATTGTATACCAAAATATAAACAATACTTCTTGGATAATCTGCCCACAAGAAAAACACTATTATTTTTGCTAATATATTACAGCATGTCGATTAAGTAGAAAAATCAATATCTGCAGTTTCACACACATAAATCTATCCTTATATGACAGACAAATCCATCTATGATGTTGACGGAATTGTAACCAATCAGATCTGGGGAGCGGTAGCCCCCCACATCACGACATCACATTCTCAGCATGATGACACAGCATCACCCAGACATCAGAGGGGACTCCTACACCAGCGGCACTCGCCAGTGTACCTACTGATTTACCCTCCCTATTTTACGCATACACATATCCCATTATATTCTGAATGTCATTGAAGACACAATAATACACCCACAGAGGCTGCTTATACTAGGCAGTGAAAGGCAGCTCCAGAGACGTATTACACCAGTAACCGAAACAGGACCTGTTATTCAGCTTCACATAAATCCACCCCTGCAGGCAGCTAGCTGTTAACTGTTTACATACAGAATTATTGGCCGGCAATATTTTCTCTCCTCACACTGTATTTGGTCTCTCATTTCCCCATTCTCTCTGTCCAATAGTTTATTAATGGATCATTTGAGTGCACATCTCTCTCGCACACACAAATCTAACGTCCTCCTTTTGCCCTTCTGAGGGCAAGCTGATGCACGGATCTTCCTCTTTGCGCTAGGCTGCTGGTCCCATCTGTTCAGGAATAAAGCAGCTCCGTCTAGCGGAATGTACTGGAACTGCACGTAAAGCCACCTGAAGGCAGCTTGCCATGTATTTTGAGGAGTATTCCAAAAAATGACCAGACATTGTCATGTATATGTTCATCCGAATTTCCTCCTATAGCCTTTAGCATTATGAATGACCTTTAATCACAACAGTATACCGTGGATATGTGATAGAAAGCCTAATGCCACTGTTCTCGTGATTAGTTTATTTCAGATAAAGAGTGCCGAGATCCGTTTTTTTCAGTGAGGATAAATAATAATACATTTTAAATAGTACATATATTCACAAGTATATGGCTACTACGTGACAGTTGGATCACATGATCTTGGCACATGACTGCTGGCTGGCTGGGGGGTCGTTCTGTGTGCTACTTTGGGGAAGTGGAAAAGCAGTGTCTTAAAACTGGGAAGCCCAGAATATGACAATGGAATTAACCTAAATATAAGATACAAAATAAAAAAGACAGAATAATTGGGTATAAAGGGCATATATTACATATTATATAACCGTTAATGTGTCTAGTAGTGGCCAAGACATCACAAATGTGCAAAATATCTTCACTAGGTGCAAAGTTCACTTTGCAAGGTTGTAAAGTGAACGCAACCATATGTGTTTTCCAGTTTAGCAACAACGGCCTCTTATGAATTATCCTGCAAGGGATGAGTTATCCTGCAAGGGGGTTTGTATATTCTATTTATCTATCCAAATACCGTAGGTCTACACAGGCTGGACGAATGTCAGTGTACTCTTCATCTTCCCCTTATTATACTAGTACTTCGGCCAGAGGGCATTGGGATTAGAGCAGCTGGGCCTAGTTAAACTCACAGTATAGGCTAAGCCTGCGTGTTTCTAATGTTAAAAAAAAAATGTTGCGTGCAAGTGCGACAGCACAGCACAGCACGACACGACACACAGTATCTTCACACAGCAATGCGAACTGTCCATGATTGGTGGCTGTAGAACTCAGAATTATACCACCAATATATATATATACATATTTATAAATATATACATATATATATATATATATATATGATGTATAAACTATAACTACACGACACATCAACTAGAATATAATTTAACACTGCTACGTGTAATGATTAAACCGGTACCAATTAAAGAAGTATGAAATGTATATCCTATTCAAATGAACAGCGCAATCTTCACCCGCGTTCAACCATCTGCCGCAAATACGGAGATCGACCCATAAGTTCATAACGTTCATAAAGTGTGGCTTTATATTTCTCACGGTTGGACGTCATTTAACAGCAGATGTCCAGCAGGAAAATGATACTAACAACATATAGGTCTTGGCCTTGCAGTAAATCGCTGGCTCTGCCATTTTGGTCCATTCAGATGACTAAGCCACGATCAAGTCGAGATAAAGATCATTTAATGTACCGTCGATATTGTGTTACGATACACATATAAAAATATATATCTCACCTTGTGAACTGAATCGATGGTTGGTCTTTTTTTGCCTCGACGGAACTGAGAGATGTTGCGACGCGTGACAGCAAGCGACGATCAGCTGACTTCATTCACTGGCTGCTGGTTTTACTGTGGCGTAACGCTGCGACTGCCGCCATCTTGGATCTGCGGGGGGTTTTACGTCAAAGTGTTTTGTAATAGGTCCTGGGCTCTGTCGTAAACGAGCGTAATATTGCGTTGATGCGACTTTCTATATACCGTACCTGTCTGCACGTATGTAATACTTGCACGCACATATATGTGCACTCTAAACTTATTGTCTAATGATAAAAACGTGGATCTCTTATGATAAACATCTTTGTATTTTTTGGGTTTTACTGTTGAGGCGAAATGGACAGCCCACTGACAGCTCTGCACGATCCGTCCAAAACGTCATTCGCAGTCACATTTACTATTTGTAATATTTTAATAAATAAATTTAAACGTTGAGAACACGCTTCTAAATGTGCATGTTGAAAAGTGTACTTCGTAATGTATTTATTTTCACTCAGGTTTCAGATGTATTTTTCTGATATTTTATATTAACCTACAATATATATATATATACCTACAAAAAAAAGTACGTAAAGCATTAAAATACGCACAAGAAAAGTGGATACTATTATGGATGCGCATGCGCACGCGGGGGGGGTCAGGGTTGACAGGTTCCAGTCGTGGAGGAGCAGTGCGGTGGCTAGCGGCTAAGCTAACAGCGAGAATCCGCAACTAGCTACATGTGGAGGGTGAAACGGGAGTTATCCCTGACCCCGACTCTTTAAAAAAAATCCCTCTTTTCGGCCATAAAAACAACTCCAAACTTCGATCACATCTCGATCAAGGGTTAACGTCGGTGTACAATGAAGGGGTGAGTAACGAACATCGTTGGAGATAAGGGATGAGCGCTGAAGTAAAGTTTTTTTTTATGTCTCTTTTTTTTTTTAACATGAGGAGGCGGGGAGGAGACAACGATAGCTACGTTAGCTAAGCTAGTTGGTGTTTAACTGCTGGTCCGAGTCGGCGGACCGCAGCACACTGTGACTCAAGCGGGGGTTTCAACGTTCAATTTATTAAGTTTTTTTGTTGAACAAAGCGGCGTTTTGCTGTGAAACGATTAGCCGAGTCGGCTTCATGTTGCCACAACCTAAACAGCTAACGCTAAATTGGGGCATGAGCTAACACGTCTGTTCGCCGTGAATCTACACCAGCTCGACTCATTAAGTTCGAGTCCCGGGTTTAGACTCGCCGGCCAAGGGTTTATCCTGTCATGAAGTTGCCATTCACGTGTCGCTCGGTAGTAAAAACGGTACATTTTATCGTTGCTTTTTTTTTTAAGCTAACGTTAACTATAGCTACTACAGTGTCGTGGATCGCGACAGTTTTGAAATGTGAGCTATATCAAGGTGGGCTGCTTTACAGTAGCCCACAGCTACCGTTTCTATTTCCAGAGATATGACATAACCGGAGTGTACGTATTCCTGTAATCACGACGCTGTTTTTTTTGTCAACTTTTGATTAAAGTATTGCACCCACACACTCACTGACCCATGCAGTTGGAATGTGGTGATAGTTTCAGTACTGCAGTAATACTGATAGTTTAAGTACTGCAGTACTACTGCTGGAGGGTGTCCAGGTAATACACAGGTGACAGGCGTGTCCATGTAGACGTCATGCTGTGAATGCCAGGCGTCTCTCTGTAAATGCCAGCAATGCATCTGTGGCAACTAATCAAGAATTGCGTCATGTCGGAAACACATTTTCTTCCTGTTTTTTGAAATTGTGATTGAACATTATGAATTATAACTAAGATCAAAGACTACAGCTTTCAGTGATTTTTGTTGATATCCAACGCATTCTGTGTATGTGTGTATATAATGTATATTGCCAACTGTCTGACCGTTTTGCTCTTGTTCCAGTAGCCGAATCGAGCTGGGGGATGTTACGCCCCACAACATCAAGCAGTTGAAACGCCTCAACCAGGTCATCTTCCCTGTGAGCTACAACGACAAGTTTTACAAAGATGTTTTGGAAGTGGGAGAGCTTGCCAAGCTAGGTGAGAACCCCTTGCCAACAATTATTTCATTCTTTAAAGTTGGACAATGCATCATCTTCAGCACCACAGACTCTGTGGAAAGTACCACAATCCCACCACATTTCCTTTTAATACATTGCAGTAGAGCTCCATGTTTACAAGCTTGAATTGTATTAATTCCCTGTATCTAATGCTAAAATCACTTCTAACGGCAGCCAAATGGTAGATATAACCTCATTACATTTTATCACTTCTCCTTCCTCCATGTCATGACCCCCCCCCCCAATCTAGTAGTTGTTATAAATACCATGCCATCCTGTTTGTGATGAAGTGGAACCCCTTGGTTTTATCTTGCAGCGTACTTCAATGACATTGCAGTGGGGGCTGTGTGCTGCCGAGTGGACCATTCGCAGAACCAGAAGAGACTGTACATCATGACACTCGGCTGTCTAGCACCTTACCGTAGACTAGGAATCGGTACGGAGACCACAGTTCCACTCCTACACATGCATTGTAGTGGGTTTACTGTTTGTGTGCCAAGTTTGACCTCTGTGCATCTCCGTAGGTACAAAGATGCTGAACCATGTGCTTAACATCTGTGAGAAGGACGGTACCTTTGACAACATTTACCTGTGAGTATCTAAACTCGGAGGAGAAGGATGTATGTTGTTTTTACCCAATCGTTTCCATAGTTAAATCTACCTTTTTTTTAAATGTGTTTCATAATATTTTATTTCTCCCTGTCGCACAGTCATGTGCAGATCAGCAACGAGTCGGCCATTGACTTTTACCAGAAGTTTGGCTTCGAGATCATTGAAACGAAAAAGAATTACTACAAGAGGATAGAGCCGGCCGATGCCCATGTGCTGCAGAAAAGCCTGCGCAGTCCCAGCGCCGCCCCGACCGGAGAGCTCCAGAAGGCAGAGTAAAGGGCAGCAGTGTCTGCAACGTGCACAGCTGTGCCCACCTCCACAGGAAAAAAAGAACTGTGACAGATGCCCCAGGGTCGACGTAATCAACACTTTCTTTAAAAGGACGTTTAAAAGAGGAAACAACATCAAAGTACAGAAAATGGCTGCTTTTATTTTGCAAAGGGCCCCCCTTAATTTTGCATTCTTGCGTCCCCTCCTTCCCCTCCTTTATTAGATATTTCAAGCTGACAATGCTCTTAATCCAAATTGGTGTTAAAAAGCAGCCAATGTCAAACCGTTTTAGAATCGGAATGGAAAAGAGGTTGGTTAAACATACTGTTTTTGAGGTTTTTTATGCGGTTTAGAGGGAGATCTATCTTACTGTTTGGACAAAGAGAATCATAACTTGATTTAACGGTTGGGAGTCTTTTGAAAGACCATCACTGACAGACAAACTCCCGGGCGGTTACCATGGAGACATACTTCCATATTGTTGATACGACAGAGGAACATTCAGAGTCCATCTCCAGTTCATCGGAAGTACGCTGGGATCCAGTATTTCGACCAGTCTGTTGGGTGTGTCTGGTCCTCCTGGACAGAAGGTCAGAATAACCCTGCTCCAGTATGGCGGTTGTGGGGGAGGAACGGTTTCAAGTTGGTGGGAAGATATGTTCACTGCATTTACATTCTGAAAAAAAAAGTTTTTGGGGTTTGGGTTTTCTCTCAGAATGTTTTATTTGATTCCCCTTTAAAGTTTTTTTTTTTTTTTTTTTTTACATTGAGGTGATAAATGGCTCAGAGATTCTCCTGGGTTGGCAAGTAAGTCCAAGAGTATCAAATAAATGTGGACCAGTGATTTTTAAATTAAAATGTACAAGATTTTTGAGGAAAACAGATTGACAGATAGTAGGTACCTTAACGTGGCATCATTTTCAATGATGGTGGTTTGGTTCTGAGCATCAGGGTTGACATTCTTGAGAGGGTGTTTTTCTCTGAAAGAACGTGAAGTCCTTATTCATTTGGCATTTTATTTGGTCATCTATTAAAAATACAGTATTACTGAAATTATTTACAGAGTGACAGTGCCTCAATTTCTGTCATTGCCTACTACTTTTACGAGACTGAAGCTTAACGGATGGTTAGGAACGTGTTGACCCATGGCCTTATGAGCAAGATACTGCCCAGGGGAAGCTCTGACCCTATGCATGTCTGGAGAGTTCTCCTCTTCGCTGTAGTATAAGCATGCTTTTTTTTTTTCTTTGAAGAATTTTATCTTTTCTGGAGCTCTATATTGTAAGACTTTTTAACCTCTAAATAAAGGAATTACTATTTGCATTAGTTCATACTGTTTGTCTCAATCAGTGCTATTATGCAGATGATTAGTGCTTGAAATAAAAAAAAATGTTTTGGGAAATATGTATAAAAAATCTGAAGTTAGATTGAAGTCTACGGTTTATTTCACCTCGCATGTTCATTGGCTCGTCGTTTCGTTGTCCGAAGTGCTATTGGCTTTCGACAAGAGAGTACTTCCCCTTTTCTGCCTCTCTGTTAGGTTGTGTGCAGATTGTTTTGAAATGAGTTTATTGCTTTTCCTGCTATCCCCTAACGCAAAGGTTTTGCCAGTGACCAGGTCCCGAAGATGCTGAGGCAACCGGTAAGTGAAATGTAATTTCAATTCGTTTCAAAGCAGCGTATTGGCCACGGCTTTGTTTTGATAACCACGTCGATATTAGGACAGGCTAAGCTAGCTTGCTACTTGAGGCTATCTAGACACTATTGACGTAGCTAGCATTAGAAGTGCCTATCACTAGGTTACTTGTTATAAGTGTTTGTTAATTTAGAGACAATTCCCGCAACTGAAATTAATTTGTCGGGACTGTTGCAAAAATGAAAAATATGATGGTAAATTATGCACTATTAGTTTAGCTGGTTAGCTAGGTTACTGTCTAAACTAGCTGATTAGCATTTCGCGAGGAGTTTAAAGCTCTCTACATCATCGTTTGAGGATGTTGTGACATTATAACTGTGTTGTAATGTAAAAGCAATGCACCAAATGTGTGTGAAGGGAACTAACTCAGTGGATTTATTTCTGCTTGCTCCATTGTTGTTCATCTTCTGTCCCAATACGTCTTGCATCTTGAATATAGGTCGGCCAGGGAAGTGATTGTATGTCCAGCTGGTAGATGTGGTGACTGGTGCCTGGCAACTGTTGAGACAGGATGCCAGAGATGACAGAAACACAGACCTCTGGTCGTAAGCCTAAGTAAGAATGCAATGCTCATCACAAATCTATTGTTACTATGTTGTAACGTTGGAGCCAATACATTGGCACTTTGTCTAAGCAGCATAACCCAAACAGTAGTGCCAACAAGTATGTGATGATTGATCCTTGTCTTGCAGAAAGAAGAAAAACAAAGAATCACACAATGCAGGTGATGAAACACGGTGACCTATCGGTTGCAGTTAAATGAACATTGGCATGCGATTAACACCTGCATTTAGACTCGCATAACACTTGTATCTCCTCTGTTCCTTAGTTGAGAGACATAGAAAAGAGAAGATCAATGCTGGGATTAACCGCATTGGTAACCTTTTGCCATGTTCCCAGGCACTCAAACAGGTGAAACCCAAACTCTCAACCTCTTGTAAACAGAATTCGTGAAGTAGCTGGGATAGCCCTTTCTTGACATTCGTATCCACTTCTCGCCGCGTTTCCGCAGAGTAAGAACATGATACTGGACCAAGCCGTTCGCTACATCACTGACCTGAAGAAACAAAATGACGCAATGCTCCTCGAAGGAGGCGATAAAGTGCAAGGTGAGGCGACACAACACATAAAAAAATTTTGCGATCCGTGTTGTTTCGATCATGCTTTGTAGTTGTGATTTGTATTTGTCCGACTAATGACATCACTGCTTGTCTACTGCAGCGGAGGAGATCCGCCGACTGCGCCGACAGATGGAGGAGCTGAGGAAGGAGAGCGGCCACTACATCGAGCTCCTCAAGGCCCACGACATCAACTTCCTGGAGGACCCCACCGTCCACTGGAAGGGCAAGCAGCGTTGTGCCAAGGTGGCCAAGGTGACGCCCACTCACCAGCTTCCCAAGGGAATCATCGTCTACTCCAACGGGAACGTGATATGTCCCGCAGGGAAGGAGCCCGTCCTCGAAAAACAGACCCCCGAGGCTGTCCTGGTGCAGCCAGCGTCTGACATCAACACCGGGGTGAGGGTCAACGGGGTCCTCCACGTCAACGCCGCATCCTCCATCCCCTCGCTGCTTCCTGGGGCAACCGTCGCTCCTCTGGAGACCACCGCAGCGCTGAGGGTGGTGGAAACGACCCCTGCTCTGCCCCCCTCCGTGTCCTACATCACGCTCCAGATCCCCGCCGTCAACACCACCTTGCCTCAGCAGCCCCAGTCTGCAGTCCCATCTCAAAACATAACCATAGCTGCCACTCCTGTGTCACAGCTTTCTGCTCAGCCTGTTGTGAGCCTGGCCACCGTCGCCCAGGCTGTAACCCACTCCCCCACAGCAGTGGTGGCGGATGTCGTTGGCTCTTTAGTCTCCGAAGACACCGCCATGAGGACTGTCAGCTACACTTCTATCCCCAGCAGCGCAGCTCTCCTCAGGGCCGGGGCTGCTGGCAGCACACAGACTACATGGACAACGCTGCATTTGCCAGGGAACACGGTGCAGCCTGTCTACCAGAGTGTGCCCACATTGGAGGGCACTACCGCCAATCAGACGCTGCAGCAGCTGACTGTGTGTCCCATGGGTAACAAACCCTCCGCTCAGCCCATTAAAATCCAAATCCGACCTCAGGTACCCTTACACCAGGCGCCCATTGCAACACACATCCAAGCACAGCCTGTTCAGAGACTTCCGCAGCTGCATTCGGCCCTTCTCACACAGACACATCGCCAGCCTATGTTGACCCCCCAACCCCAGTGTGCTGTTCTTCCCCAGGCGGCTGTGGTGGCCCATCCCGCTGGGATGTCACAGCCCCAGCCATCTGTACTTCAACCAGCGTCTGTGGTTCCCCATCTTCAAACCGCCCTGATCCCTCAGCCCAAGCCTCAGCCCCTCCCTCAGCCTGCACTGGTACCTCAGCCTCAGGCGACTGTACTCCCCCTTCTCCAGACCATGCAGGTGCTGCAGGTCAACCCCTCGGGGGCAACCGTTTCCGGGGTGACCACTCCGCAGAACACAAACAACCCAAGTGTGGTCATTCTACAGCAGGGAAACGCCTGTTCATCTCAGTCCACGGTTAGAGAGGAACTGGCCAATCAGATGTCTTGCCAGCATATTGTCATCATCCAAGCCCCCAATCAGACTGCCCCTGCCCCACAGAATCCTCAGGTTGGCATTGTGCCTGCTGCTCTTCCCACTGCAGTGCCTGCTCTCTCCACTCAAATCACAACAACTAATTGTACAACAACTACTACTAACTTACACACGGTTGGAGGAAAACAGCTGGTTCACATTTTACCACGCCCCGTTCCACCCCAAATGAACCCCTCCCAGCAGGGGATCCAGGCTTCCGCTCCATCTGCTGCCCCACAGACTATTACTGTGAATGGCCAGGTGTTTGCTTTGCAGCCCATGAATACGGCAGATAAAGCGGGCGCACAGGGCAGCAAGAGCACCCTCCAGCTGGTCCAGCCCACCACCGCAGAGGAACCTACCACCAATGTGGCCCTCAACAGTCTAGGGGCCCTGAGCAGCCTCAACAAGAGCATCTCCCAGGGCCTGCCACTCACTATTACAAGTCAGACTAATCTTCCAATACCTGCTGCTCCCCCTTTGGTTGTCCAACAGCAGCAGCAAAAGCCGACATCTGCTATCGCTCTTGCTGTCCAAGAAGCAGCACCCAATCCTCCCTCCAGACAATTACAGGCTCCATCTACAAATCCACTCCCACCAGTGCCAGTGGCTGATGCCACTAAGGCCACACGGAAAAAAACGAGCAAAGTTGTCGCTGCTAAAAAGGGGGCAAACAAACGAACCAAGCCACCCAAGAGGAGAGAGCTCAGACAGGCCCAGGATACTATCGCTGTTGCAGCCAACCCAGTGGTTGCTGCAGGTGAAAGCCCAACTGCTGTGAATGTAAAAGATTGTTCCCCTGTAGGCAACACAGCTAATACACCCTCCATTTGTAGTAAACTCACTGCTGATGGCAAAACGCCAGAAAATGTCTCTAAGAGCAGATCTAAAATGATCACTGTATCCGATTCCCCCAGTGAGGCTGCAATATGTAGTCAGCCCCTGCAACAACAAAGCACAACATCTGTAAGTAGCACCTTGAACGTCCCTCAGAGCACATCTACAACCAGTATCAATGTAACACAAAGTGAAGTCATTGTGAGTCGTCCAAATGTCGGCGGTGCAGTAACTTCCACTCCAACGGTCAAAGTCACTACAGCGGAGCCAACAGCCACAGCCATTAAGAGCAAACCAGTCTCAGTGGTTGGCAGTTGCGCCACTGCATCGAAAGTCACAGGGCCACAGACTAAGCCACCGGTCACCGCTACTGAAGCTAGCATGAAGCTATCAAAGCCAGTCGGCTCCACTGGAAGCTCTAGAAGCTCGAGCAGGTGTGCCGTCTCTGGAGTGTGCGACACAGATGGTCGTAGCGCCTCCTCCAGTGTCACTACGGTGTCTACCATTTCAGCTCCAGTCTGCACCGTCTCGGAGAGCATGGCACCAGTTATGATCCAGGGCTCCCAGACTACTTCAACAGGCCAGTCCCTCCAGAACTCAAAAATCTCCCAGGCGTGCTCCAAGCCAGAGCCACAAACATCCCCCTCTTCCACTGTGAGTTCCACTGCCACTCCCTCGCCAGCGGCCCTGACCTCCTCCTTGGCCCTGGACACAATGCCTACAAGCGCTGAGCTGAGGAAAAGAGTCGCCGTCGGTAGATCTTTGACCCAGCAGCCCGGTGACCTGGTCACGTCCATGCCCTCCCCGTCCTGCATGGCTGAGGTCAAACAGTCACGGGGTCCCGTCAGAGAAAGGGAGGCCCAGAAAGCGAGACACGTCTCTGCAGCAATGGAGAAACAGTGCATGGGAGAGTCCACAACTCTTGATGCTCCCTCTCGAAAGGACTATCTGCTGTCCCAGCCGGTGTACACCAACCTAGACCATCATGACACCTTGGAGCATCATATGACAGCCAGCCGGCAAACAGACTCCCCGATGTCTGCAGGTGGTGTGAGTGGAAGGGGCTTTTCTGTAGCCTCCATGCTTCCGCAGGGCCACGGCATCGGTGCCTCATCCGGTTCCTTCGGCACGTTTACGTTTACGTCGGAGCAGGCCGATATCGTGGCCTTGGCCATGCTGGAGCAGGAAATCCCTGGGAGGAGAGGTGCTGGGTGCCCGGCGGACCACAGCACTCCAGCAATCTCCACCACCACAGCATGGGAGCCCCCCAAGACTTCACCGTCTTCTGCCAACCAAGAGAGGGGCTCTGCTGTGCCGCAGGTGAGGGCGACCAAGCCCATGGATGCTGTAGTGGCCAAACCTCCCAGCCAGGGGTCTCTTAGGGCTCAGGTTGGGGAGGGGTCCATTATTGGGCCAACGGGAACCAGACATCCACCGGGCATTTCTTACTCCCAGACGCAGTCCCACCCACAGGTTCAGTCCCAGTGTGGGACCAGTTTGAGTGTCAACAATCTGATCAGGCCCAACTCGAGCCAACAGCCCTACCCAGGCTCTCCCAGTCTCTCTGGCCAGCAGGGCTCCATCTCCTCGCCTGTGGGGTCTGCTGCCCATCTGTCTCAGTCCTCCAACAGTTCCCTGCCACCCTGCTCGGCCTCGGTCCAGCTCAACGACTACACCCCTCTGAAGAGTCCCCTCATGAGGAATCAGGCTGGTGTGGGTGAGCGCCATGTCAAACACGTCTCCAAGCGACAGGTCCAGGAAGAGGCCATGCTAACCTCTGGTAAGCGGCCCAAGCTGTGCCCCCAGTCTGCCCCCAGCCTGGGCCGCATGGAGGTTAAAGCCCCTGACCACAGCCAGATGATGGTGGGCCAGATTCCCCCCAGCTCCTCGGCCATCATGAGCAGGATCAACCCTGATGGCTCCCTTTTCACCTCAAACTCCTTTATGAACACCGTTTTGCGTCCCGTCGATGGCCACTGTCCACCCCAAGAACCAAACCAGTCTGTTGTGCCTCATCTTGCACAAGGACACCCCCAGCACACCTCATCCCAGTCTGGTCAACACCTCGGTGGAAACCCTTACATGAAGCAACAACAACAACAACAACAACAACAGCAACAGCAGCAGCAGCAGCAGCAACAACAACAACAGGAACAGCAAAGGCACCAACTGTACCAGCTCCAACACCACCTGACCCAGCCTGACCCTGCACAGCTCCACTCGCTCCACCAGAGGGTGCTGCAGCAGCAGGAACTTCAGCACGTGCAGAAGAAGAGGGGGCTGGTGAGAGGCAATCAGAGTGGCTCCCCTGCTGGCCTGCAGCAGAAACAGCATCATATGGAGAAGCCAGGGGTCCAACAGCAGCAGCAGCAGCAGCAGCAGCAACAACAACACCCACAACAACAGCAGCAGCATCAACAACACGCCCAGCAGCAGTCCCACCAACATCAACAGCAGAGCCATCAGCAGACTCACCCGCAGCCTCACCAACAACAACCACCGCAGCATCCACAACAAACACATCAACATCAACAGCAGCAGCAACAGTTACAGCATCAGCAGCACCTCCAGCAGCAGATCCAACAACAGCAGCAGCAGCAGCAGCAGCAACAGCAGCAGCAGCACTTTGGAGCACGACACCCAGAGAAGAGCTGTGAGAGTCAGGCAGGGGGACCCAGGGGCCACCATGCTGGGCACCTGGCCCAGCAGGAGCACCTCAAGGTTGGTCTATTGTCATAGAATGTAGCATATGAAGCGTTCCCTCTCTCTTTTTACCCACTTTCCTGTCTTTCTTCACGGTTCTCTCCGTAGCTGCGCAAAATCTCATGATTATTTTATTGAGAAAACATTAGCTAGTGAACAGCTGAACACAGAAAATTGCTACGCCAAGTCTTGATAAATATGTGCATGTTTAAAGATAAAAGAAATTCACAATGTCAGTTGATTTGTGTTGAGCCAAATTCTTAAGTCTTCTAGCACTTTATAGACATGGTCTTTGTTCAAAACAGATAATAATACAGGTCCTTTTCGTTCCACCGTTCTTCTGCCCTCAGTCCGGCCAGGACCACAACACCATGCAGAGGCTGATGAGCTCCAGGAGCCTGGAGCAACAGCTCATCACCCAGCCCAGCAACCCTGTGTCCCGGCCCCCCGACATGGCCTGCGCCCCCTCCCGTCAGGAGCGCCACCGCGTCTCCAGCTACTCTGCCGAGGCCCTCATCGGCAAGAGCTCATCCAACGCTGACCAACAACAACAGCAGCAACAACAACAACAGCAGCAGCAACAACAACAACAACAACAACAGCAACAACAACAACAACAACAGCGCATGGGGCTGCATCACCAGACAGGTCGCCTCTCTGCACCGGAGCAGCCTGACCTGCGGGGTTACCTGGACACGTCCCGGGGGAAGGCCAGCATAGGACACAACACAGCCCAGAACCGCCTCCCTCACGAACACCCGGGCTCCTCCGATGTACAGCGCATCTCAGAATGCCCTCCGTTTAAGTCCATGGTTGGCGGAGGAGGAGGACATCAACTCCGTGGTTTTGAGGACCATGTGTCCCGTGGAGGCGACATGACCCCCAAGCCGGTGCCCCCCACCCAGAGAGGCCCTCAAGGGCAGCAGCAGCAGCAGCAGCAGCAGGGGGGCTTCAGGATGGGAGTGGGTCCTCCAGGGGACGGCAGGTCTCGCGGGGGCTACACCGGAGCCCACCCGGGGTCTCAGGGAGCCGGGATAGGAGGCAGCGGGCTGCCCCGGGAGCAGGACAGCTGCCACCAGAGCTTCATGCAGAACCTGCTGTCCCCGCACCTGCCCGAGCAGACCAATCACCAGCGCTCGGTGCAGTGCTGCCCCCCAGTCAGCATCATGGAGTACAGCTGTGTGACCGGTGGCTCCGCAGGGGACATGCAGGCCAAGGCCTCCAGTCCCAGCATACCACAGAGTCAGAAGACCCAGACCATGAGGCCGGGGGACGGCAGCAAGGGCCACCTCCCGCAGGTGAGCGGGAACATGCACGGCGGGGGAAGCCCCGGCGTGAGAGCAGTCGCTCTCCCCCACCCCCCGACCCCACACAGCAGCTCGGAGCCCGGTGGCCGCGCCTCCGCCGCCTCCCGCGCCCCCGCCTCCGTCAGCCAGCGCTCTCGACACCTCGGCCAGGACAACCAGCCCTCCAAGCTGAGGCCCGGGGAGCGCCCCCGCTCGGGCACCCTGAGGTCCACCAACCCCTTCGAGCCGGACGGCCACCTGCCACTGCCCTCCGGGGGCGGCGTGCTGCTGGGCAGGCCTCAGTCCGGAGGGGACGCGCGCCGCGGGAGCATCGTCCGCTTCAACGACGCCGACAACAGCGGCCTGCTGTCCGACCAACACCTCACCCAGAACTTCGGCTTCCCCTTCATCGGCGAGGGGGGCATGAACCCTCCTCCTCCTCCGCCCATCAACACCAACTCCACCTTCATCCCGCCCGTGAGCCAGTCGGGCTCCTCGCGGACGCCGGCCCTCCTGCCCGTGGAGTCACAGAACACCCTGCCCTCCTTCTACTCGTCCTACTCCCCGGCGGCCCACCCCAGCCTGCCCAGCGAGATCCCGCTGCAGTACTTCTCCAACCAGATGTTCACCAGCCCCGGGGGAGACAAGGGCGGCGCCGCGCCCCTCAACAACCGCTTCGGCTCCATCCTGTCCCCGCCGCGCCCCGTGGGCTTCGGTCAGGCCAGCTTCCCGCTGCTGCCCGAGATGCCCCCCATGCCCATCGCCAACTCGTCGGGCATCACGCCGCACTTGTCCAACTTCAGCCTCACCTCGCTGTTCCCGGAGATCGCCACGGCGATGCCCAGCGACGGCTCCTCCATGCCCATGTCCCCGCTGCTTTCGCTGTCCAACGCCTCGGCCGCCGACTCGGGCAAGCAGACCAACCGGCCCGCGCACAACATCAGCCACATCCTCGGCCACGACGGCAGCTCCGCTGTTTGATTGGGTCCGGCCTATTTGTCGCGGGTTGCCATGGCGAGCTGGGGCTCCGTACCGGTCAGCGTTCCATTTCAGTTGAAGACACTTGTTTGTTTTGACTTCTTTAGGTGGAGACACACATAAGTAACTTATGTAATACTTTGGTTAAACTATCTCGTAGTAAAAATCCACATTTAGAATTTAGAAGAAAATTCCAAACTGAGGTTAATAATCAGTTGTGTTAAATAATGTACCCAGAAATGTAATTTACTAACTTATATCAGGGTTTACTGTACAGAATCCATTTTCCGGAGAGCTATTTTGTAAATACCAATGTTTCATATAAGAGTATGTATGTATTTGTAAATACAAAGTTGATTAATAAAGTTTATAAGCAGCCTTTTTCATGTATCAACGAGGTGGGTGTGTATTCATGTATGTGATATTCCACTCAACGGCCACTAGGTGGCGATTGTAGCATTCTGTTCAGTCATATTGGATATTAGTTCGCAACCATGTACAGGCAACTCCACACAGGCTTAATGTGAAACATTTTGAAAATATCCAGAGCACAGGACTTGGCCATGGTGAAAAGAACATCAAACAAAATAATCAGAAGGTCAAATTTAGTGTAAAACGAGAGCTTAATGACCTAAAACCAAAATGGAAAAAATCATCCTTTAATCAGGCATCAGAGGTAGGTGCTGACATTGGAAAGTCAGTAAAATCAGTAAGCATGAGAAAAAACATCCCCTGAAGATGAATGGAAGCTTAATGGCCTATAACTGACTGATCTGAAGTTGGTGTGGAGGTCACATTATGGACTCTCCTCAAAAGAAAAGCATAATGCAGCATTCATAATTAAAAATATAGAAAAGGCACGAAAGCAGCCAACAAAAAGGCTTAATGTGAGTGAAGGCCGTCAAAACAAGTCAGATTGAAGCCTGAAGCACTTTGAGACATTTTAAAAAATTCATTCAAATCGAGTCAAATGTAGGCATAAATTAGAGCTTAATAACCTATGACAAAAAATGGAAAATGAGTGCTGGTATTAGGGTAAGGTTTGGTTTTAGGCTTTGGGTTTCCTTTTAGGGTTTGGCTTTGGCTTTAGGGGTAGGCTTTCCTTCTAGGGTCAGGTTTTTGGGTTTGGCTTTCGGGTAATGTCTTCGGGTTTGGTTTTAGGCTTTAGAGTTAGGGTTTGGTTTTAGGATTTATCCCTCTTTAATTAAAAACAATGATTAAGTACACTTCAATTTGTTTCTCATAACACCATGGTATGTCATATGGTGCTCTAGATGTGACAATATTCTCAAATAAAGTAAGCATTTTTTCACATTATGTCTTTTAGGATATCTAAAAAAGAAGTTACATTTGAAATGGAATTAAGGACCATATATAATACATATATATACTTATAATATATACATATGCCATTTGGTGCTTTTATCCAAAGTGTCTTAGAATACAGTGTATACAATCTTCACCTCAGTGGGAATCGAACCCCTAAACCTACAAACCTTAGAAATACGTCTAAATACTTTCACAGACGAGCCAGGGCGCCTGGATAGGGTCATGCTACAGTTTGACTCCCATCTGAAAGGTTTTGTGATTGACATAACTAACTGACTGTACACACCTAACTGTACTGCAACTCTTAGCAGAGTAAGAGTAATAACTAATGAATCAACTTAAGTGCACAAGATAGAAAAAAAACACACAAAAAAATCGGTCCATTTTGATACGCTTTATTTACATGCAATAGTGCTCCAGCATGCGTAACCATGGCAATGGCTAGACTCGTAAGGGACGTAGATTCGGGATCTCCTTCATCGGGATGGCAGTTGGCCTCAGGCGGAGGCTAATACTTATTTTTCCCGCCATTTTGAGGGAGGTGTCACACTCACACAGCCCTGCACCTGAGCTCCCTCTTATGGCAGGCGTTTGGTGACCCAGCAAAAACAGTAAACAAATGGTTTCAGAATAGTTCAAAGTTCAGCTTATGTACGACTGTAAAATAAAAAAAAGACAATTTCCAGAATCTCTCCCATTCAGTGATTAAAAAAATAATAAAAGAGGAAAACCGACTCATGATGCTAAGAAATAAATAACTATACAATATATATATATATATCATCTCTTTGAACACTAGACTACTGAAACGTGACGCTTGTACGTTTTGCATACACATGTTAATAGTTTTGTTAATGGCGCACGACACGTAATACATTTGTGTTATTTCTATACACGGATAGACAAATGTACCTCTGAAACCTTGGCAGGAAGAAAAAGAAAAAAGCCCGGGCACGATTACAGCATGAGGATCGTTCACATGGTCCCTTTGTTCACTGGCGTGTGTAAAAACACTGACTAATATTCAACTGTACGCAAGTGAAGCGTTGACGTTAAGGAATGATTTGAGGAGGGCCGAAAGCCGAAGTGCTGAATTACCGGGGATCCATATATTGATACTTTAAGGTCCCACTGACACGTCTTAAAAGAGGAAAGAAGATAATGATATCACAATAATGTGAGGAAGTCCTTTTCAATATGAAAATAAAACGTATGTACAGGTATTACAAACATATTTATGTACAAAATGCATAAATATATAAATATCCGTGATACAAAAATAAATATCTCTTTGTTTTTTGTTTTTCTTCTCTGCTGTTATTTTTCGACCGTCTCTCTCTCTCTCTCTCTCTCTCTCTCTCTCTCTCTCTCTCATGCGTCCGTCGAGTCGCACGTCCCTTCGTCGTCGAGTGTCGCTTCGCTGGGGACGATGTCCACTTCCTCCAGCGATGCATTCTGGGATTGCGGCGTGGTGGCCGCTGAGGAGGAGGCGGTGAAGTTGCCTTCGTCTTCGAGGGCCAAGTGAGGGAAGGAGGTGTCTGAATTCACAACAAACACAGGAAAAAAACAATCAGCAAATTTAGCTGTACATTTATCTTGCCATGTTTACCAATAGGAAACGGTAAAATGTTATTTTAAAATGTTCTTTCTTTGAATGGTAATGTATAGTCACAAAATATAATTTGTTATATGAGCAACCGATTTGGGTTGAACAAATACCTTTAGTGATGCCCTCCTCTGGTTGGTTATCCCCATAAAAGTGGGCGTCATCCTCTATATCCTGTACGCTGATTGGCTGATGGGATGAGTGGAGAAGCTGAAGAGTGGAGTCGTCGGCTGGGCAGAAATCCTGTCTGTGGTGCTCAGGGGCACTAAGGCAGAAGAGGGAAACAATATTAACTAACTTAATTTAGTAATTTAAACATTTGGTCATTTCTTCTACATAAATATACATATTTCATCTAATCCGAATCCTGGTTTAAGATAAGATGTACTTTATTAATTCCAGATGGTAAATTAGGGTTTGCCAGCTATGAAGTGAATTGATTTGTATTTGAATCTCAAATAACCAGAGAACCAATATGTGCTTTTCATGAAAGTGCAGCAGTTGACAGTTCCGGCTTCATACTCCCAATTCATCACTCGTCTTGCATCTACCCACTAAACCCACTACTCCATGACCTCCACGGGAGTTGCGTGTGGCAAAGCTCAGCAGCACACAGCAGTAGTAGTGTTTGTACCTGGTGGAGTAGTGGTACACGGGCAGGTGTCTGTTTGACATGTGCTGAGGCAGCAGCGTGTCACACTCCATATCCATCACCTCCTGTAACAAAAACCATGCGAAATATGAGGAACAACAGAAACAAAACTGAGCTTTCATGTCATTCACACAGCAATTGACTGTATCAGTGTTTCCTATGTGTTGTACTGTTGATGCCCGTTTGTTACTGTAGTTCAAAGGATATGTTCCATCTCGTCTATTATATGTTACATGTATTTGTGCTTTGGTTTATAAATAATAAAAATGTTATACATAATTCTCATGCCAATGAAGCAAATCTAATTGAATACGGTTTTGTTTTTTTTCCTTACCTGGTGGAACCCCGGGAGGCAGTGTGGAGGGGGGAGGTGGTGGGGTTTGCCGTTGGGGATGTACTCTTCGTTGGAGGGGCAGCTGGTG
>OMNO01067848.1:0-11330 GCA_900303215.1 Trachyrincus scabrus | reverse complement strand
CGCATAGTAACAGGATAGAACATAATACTGAAATAAATCTGCAATGTATTTTGTAGTTTGAATATTCATTTAGTTAAAGGCTTAGTTGTAGGCTTGGTTTTAGTTATATTAGAGAGCTATATATTAGTTACAGACATCAATGTTTCCACGAGAAGGGGCTTTTAAGCAGTCTTTTTCATCAGATTTAAAGAACATAATCCGAAATGACTCGATTACTCCATAGTAGTATTACATATTGTGAACATGTTTACCTCATACCATCACATGCCATTGAAAAATATGATTCACTCACGCTGCTCTACAGTAACTCTTATCAGTTGTTTTCTGACCCTGCGTCCACTGCCTTATTTATTCATTTATTCAGTTTTTCATCTGCTGTCGCCACCTTAAATATATGGTCTTCATTAACAGATCTCCAGACTAGGACACCTCCACCGTTTCTCTCGTCTCTAAGCTGAATATGTCTCTGTCTCCCCAGCAGACACACAGAGAGACAGACAGACAGAGTACGATCATGTAGGAGAGAGACACAGTAAGATCATGTAGGAGAGAGAGACAGAGTACGATCATGTAGGAGAGCGACACAGTAAGATCATGTAGGAGAGAGAGACACAGTAAGATCATGTAGGAGAGAGAGACAGAGTAAGATCATGGAGGAGAGTGAGACAGAGAGATAAAGAGAGAGAGAGAGAGAGAGAGAGCGCAACATTAAGTGTGATTTTCCATCTCCCAGTGTTAAGATGACCAGTGTGTGTGGGATTGCTTGGGCGTCTCTCACCACATGTATCTGGCCCAGAGACCTGGTGTTGAAGAGCATTACTGGGGAAATAGCTCCCCTTCTTCTTTCTCTGAAGCCCAAGCACCACCACATCGAATTTGATCTTGTCAGTATTTGTATTGTATTTAGTTTTCCCAGTCGCGGCTTGGTCTTCTGCTATGGAGGGAGAGATGAGGAGTTTGTCCTAATGGCAGCGAGGCTAGAGAGAGAGAATCCCATCCTCTTCTCCTAGAGAGGGTGCTTTCAGAGCGGAGTTCGATTCCCCAGCGCCTCATAGAAGAGTTGCAGAAGATACACAATTAGGGCTTTGCTTGTTCACAATAAATGTATGAGTTTGCTAATGGGTGAACATAAGTTCGGCTAATGGCGGATGTAAAACAATTGGAGTTACGGGATAATTAGGGTCTTTTTTGTTGTTGTAATAATTGCTTCTCGTAAAATCCATAGAATGAAACAAAAGCTATTGTAAGTGGTAGGGAAGGCTTCAAAGACTCCAATCTTCTGGAATCTGGGAATGATATTGCTAAAAGGAGCACCGTTAGATTATCCATCCTTCTTGCCTCCAGCTCAGTGGTTCCCAACCGGCCTTGAGGCAAGGCTGTGACTGTCGGGAGATTTGTTGGGATTCAATAAATATCCCTAACATAGGTTACAGCAACGCTAGTGAGCTACTGAAACATCTATTAAAAGTGCCTGTTCATAATAGAATTAGTATTTATATTCATGATTTGCTTCATTCACTGTTCCATATCATGTAAGTTCAATCAGGAGAGACTAGTGTAAATATGACACCTTTGGCCGTTAGAGACCATCAAATTATTCTTCATGGGGACGATGGATCCATGAAGTCTGCCGGGAGATGAATTCACCCCCGATGGGTACTAGACGCTGGTGGTAGTGGTGACTATGGCTGGAGATCTTGCCCTGGAGGACGCAATGAGGGAGATGAATGGAGCAAACCCGGAGGTGAAGGGGACGGAGGAGATAAAAGCAGAGATATGAGCATGCCTGAGGAGTGTACATATATATATATGCTGTGTTTTGGCACAATTGCTCCTGTTTAAATGCAAAAAGGTTCCTGATTGG
The DNA here is from genome assembly GCA_900303215.1 of Trachyrincus scabrus. NCBI lineage: Eukaryota > Metazoa > Chordata > Actinopteri > Gadiformes > Macrouridae > Trachyrincus > Trachyrincus scabrus. Next base: position 9,466 of record OMNO01067848.1, on the reverse strand, counting down.
TTGACAGATATAGGGGCGTGGTCTTCATTGACAGCGTGCGAACCAAAATAGAGCATAGATCGATGAGTAATAGAAGGGGAATGTCGTCCTCCTGGTTTAACTTTAGCTTTAGCCACATTTCTTGCTTCTGCTTCTTGCTTGCCTCGGGATAAATAAAGTCTCTTGAATCTTGAATCTTCATTTCAATACAGATTTTTGACAAATAATGCAATTAGTCTGATTTGTATGAGCCTGTAACTCTGTGACTGTGACTTTTTTGACAATCTGCTGTGTGTGTAATATTGTGAAAATTGCGCATAACATATCCTTGTATTAATGTGTGTGGCATTTTTCATCATTCCCTCCAAGTTTAAGTTGGTGTGCCTTGACTGTCTGGTTGGGATTATGATGGGCCCCAGAAAGGTCAGGAACCACTAGATGTTGGACTAAGGACTCAATATTCTCCATTGAGTCAAACCAAGTCACACGCTTTGTTTGTTTGTTCGTTAGCCGACGTGGCCATAACGTTAGCATACACTGTACTATGAGCTGCTTGATATAATGTCGTTCAAACAGATCATCTCATCAATATTGTGGAGTCTCATGTTCTTCCCCACATTAGGTTAGTTTCCGACTTGGAGACATGTCACACTTACATCTCCGGTGAAAGCCTGAATTATTGCACTTCACTGCAACAGTCTCTTTAGAAGGTCATCCATTAAGCTATGCGAAGCTTTAAAAGCCTTTTCATGTACTATGAAATTAATTTAGAAAAAGAATATTAAAAAAGGAGCCAGCCGGCATGTGCTCTCATTCTTTACCGGCCTGGTTGTGGGTGTATTAATATATCAAATATCAAATTATGCTTATATTAAATCAAATTAGCCTCTTCTGGCACCATCATGTTGTGTATCCTGTTTTCTAGTTGCTCTTGTTTTAAAGACAAAACAAAATGGATGTGTTTTGGAGTCGAAAGAAATCCATTATTGACCTTGATTCCTCCTTTAGGCTGCCTACTCTTTGTGTCTCCTTTAGGAGAACGTTAAGGGTTTTTTTTTGGTTCTTTTTCTCATTACGGAGGGTAAAATGTTTGGGGGATCATCTCCTTCCCTGATTTAATGACGCATAGTGAAATCCTATGAGAGTCACTTAGATCTCATAAAGTCTCTGGACAAAGCTGTAAAATCAATGACCTGTTTTGTTACTTAATGAGCAACTCAACTGTGTAAAAACCAGAGTACCTATCATTCTTATGCCCCACCCGTTAGAGTATCAACTTGGAAAAATATTCTTATCTTAAAATATGACCTCAAGGAGATGATGAGATGATGTTTACACTCCCTTCACAACACGCTAGAAACGCTTATTTTTATCCTTCAAGCACATCTGCTGTGATAGCTGTGATAATTACACAAGAATACAATTATTGAAGCCCAGACACTTGCATAGATTTCTTTGGGATTGTACTTTGTAGCTTGATGCATTTCTGATCATAATCAGATAGTATTGCAAAGGTCTCTTGGACTCTCTTGGGTGTTGTAACCCAAATGACCGACTGGTATGGCGTGCTAATGTTGGAGGGTGAGGAATAAAAGATATAAAAATCAACCAGGTATAAAATTAATATGAGGAAAGGAAGTGGAACTGATGCTCTTTTACTGCACGTTATTCTACACAAAAAGTATAGAGCTATTTATTCATCTTTTCATGGAAAAAAATACATATATTAGTATTATTATCATATATATCATATATTATCATCATTTACACTACACATAATAATAATAATAATAGTAATAATAATAATAATAATAATAATAATAATAGTAATAATAATAATAATAATAAAAATACATTAAAAAATGTATTCATATAGCGCTCTTCAACATTTGTTTACTTTACAAAAACACAAATATCAATGGTTAGAAAGTCCCACTAAAACATTAAAAAGCACACAAATGAACGATCTACACAACTCTTTCATTGTCTTACTCCCTCCCTGTACGTGTCTGTTGAAACGTTAGCTTGCTGGTGAAGTTGTTGCATTCAGTGCTTCTGTATTCCGCCCCATTCTTTCCAATCCATAATCATTAGCATCTGTTCCACTGAAATACTGTGCACCTGTGAGCTCCACTTATCCCAGTTAACTACACTTGAGCAAACTCTGCAGGCGGACGGAAGGATAGATTAGGAGAAGGGAAACAGCAGAGAGACCATCGAGGTTTGGTTTTGCAACACAAGCGCACACCTCAGACCTTCTTGCTGCCCACACAGCGTGCTTTCATTTGTGTGGATCACGGAAAAGAATGCATTAGTGTGTTTTGACAGCCACGCATGGATTTCCTGTCCATCTGCATGATAACTACAAACACTATGGATAATAGCTTCCATCAAAGATTGATTTAAACAAGGAGAAGAGAAAAGAGGAAGAAGCAGGATGACAAGCCATGTAGGCTGAGAAAGTGCAGAAGTCAAACAGTGAAGTGAAAATCTCATTTCAAGTTTGCGGTTGGAGGTTTTAATGAGGAGGAATGTCGTTTGGTAGAAAATAATCCTTCTTCAATCCATATTTATTCTTACTTGCATGTCAATCAATGTCAATCAATCAAAGATAGCAGCAGCATGTTACTCTAGGCTGCTATCAACCTAGTGACCCAAAATGGTAGACCGACCAGCCTTATATAGGCGCACACAGGAAATGACCTGGACTTAACCATGAGACAGGTAAATCTAAACTAAACTAACTAAATACATTTGTATAATTAGACTTACATTTGCATATATATAAATGAACAAACTAATTATATAAACAACCCAAATTATTCACATTGCAAATAAAAGGAATTCACAATACAGAACACAACATTATAAACCCCTTCACCTCCATGCACCCCTCCTGTCACTTACAATAGTTCCCTCCCGGAACTTTAAAAGCGGTGAACGGACCCCAGGGAATTGTTAAAACAAAAAAACAATTGATAAACATTGCATTCAACAATATTCATGATTATCTTGTGTCCTTATTGTGAAAATAACAATGTGTTGTGAATACAATCATAGCGACAGATAGCATATAACTCCGTTGCACTATTGGCGTACCGATCTCCCCGCTTTGCATTAATATATAAATGTAAATCTCATGTTTCTTACACATGACACGCTAACGCGCCTTTGAGCACCACAGCACCTGCACAACATCGTTACTGCGGTCGTTATGCGGCCTCTCAATCTCTCCCTCTCATTCTACTTAACAGGTGATCTCGGCTATAACATTGGAACATTATCCACCGCAATTGGCAATGTTGAAATTAATGTTGCAAAAATCCCCTTCCCACAGTCGGATTGCGTCTCTAATGAGGCCTTACTGATGGCCCTCTGCAGAGGAGACCGGGGAGGGGGGGCTCAGGAGCCCACCCAGCGCATGCTGTTGCGGCGTCATTCAGGGTCGCTGAGGGTGTGCATCGCATCTCGCTGCAAAGCAACGAGTGAAACGGGCAAAGTAGCGAGAACACGGAAAAAAACTAAACCAAAAGAAAAAAAAAAACATCTATGAAGCATCTTCCGACACGAGCAGGGCTGCAGCAGTCAAGGTGAAGGGGCCTCGGGGTGCAGCTGCGTCGTCAGGGCTGCAGCAGTCAAGGTGAAGGGGCCTCGGGGTGCAGCTGCGTCATCAGGGCTGCAGCAGTCAAGGTGAAGGGGCCTCGGGGTGCAGCTGCGTCATCAGGGCTGCAGCAGTCAAGGTGAAGGGGCCTCGGGGTGCAGCTGCGTCATCTGCAAGGGGGATGTGTCTTGTTGTTGTTGTTGTTTTTGTGATGACGCTCTTATGAATCAAGGCATTGATTTGAAGGTCATTTCTGCCATCAGAGTTTATCTCGACGCCAACTGCTGTCCTCAACATCTGTTTGGAAAGGTGATCCCACGCAGGCCATTTTGTTTCCTAGTTCCCTTTAGTCGCTCACATTTACATTTACGCTCATTTACTCGGCAGACGCTTTTAATCCGAAGCTACTTCCAAAGTGAGGCTAAGAACAATCAATACTGGATCAACTACAACAATTGTCAGCGTTGCACAAGCGAGTCTCTATAAGAAACAGAACAAGTGGAAAGCGTAGCTATAGCACTCAGAACAGGAGGCTAGCAAAGGCGTGTGTGTGGCGGTCAAGAGCATCGGTGCTAAAACAACACAGGAGCAGATTGTCAGATTGGTTGATTGTTTTCACTCTCGAGGCAAGCCATGCGTGGCTACGCCTCCGGACGTTTTGTAGCATAACTTACGACGGTATTATATTTCATTTTCGGTCATTACATTTTGGTGCGGTCAGGTGGTCACGTGATGGCCTTTGAAGGTCCACGCTAAGACATTTCAGGTCAGATGGATCGCGGTGACATTTGCTGTTGACAAGTGAATTTTGCGAGGGAGGATTGTGAAGGCCGATGACTGACATTACAAATGATCTGTGGTTTGGGAGAAGAAAAAGAAAAGAAAGAGCATAGCTCTTGATGAAAAAGTCAAGTGGACGATCAGACGCCACGCGTAATATATTCCCTGTCACCCCTCTGCTCTGTTTTTTTGATTTACTTTGAAATTTCATTTTTCTACTCACTCACTTTTCCCATCAGATCCATTTGAGGGCCAAAACTCGCTGAACTCCTTGTGTCGGCTGGCAGGGAATGATAAATCAAAGGGTTTATTTCAAAGAAAAATACATTTGTATCGATTGTATCTGTGAGGGGGGTAACCTAGGACCCGGCAGAGCCTGCCCAGGTGATGTCAGTGAGGTTGAAAAAGTGACGAGGCTAACTGTTCAAATGTCTAAGGGCATGTGAATGGTGTATGTGTAGGTATGTCTATCAAATGATTCCCCTGTATTGTTGGACTTGTGTTGATGCTCTTTGTCCATAGTGTTAGTGTCCATCGTGTTAGTGTCCAGTGTTAGTGTCCATAGTGTTAGTGTCCAGTGTTAGTGTCCATAGTGTTTGTGTCCAGTGTTAGTGTCCATAGTGTTAGTGTCCAGTGTTAGTGTCCATAGTGTTAGTGTCCAGTGTTAGTGTCCACAGTGTTAGTGTCCATAGTGTTATTGTCCATAGTGTTAGTGTCCAGTGTTAGTGTCCATAGTGTTTGTGTCCAGTGTTAGTGTCCATAGTGTTAGTGTCCATAGTGTTAGTGTCCAGTGTTAGTGTCCATAGTGTTAGTGTCCAGTGTTAGTGTCCAGTGTTAGTGTCCATAGTGTTAGTGTCCATAGTGTTATTGTCCAGTGTTAGTGTCCATAGTGTTAGTGTCCAGTGTTAGTGTCCATAGTGTTAGTGTCCATAGTGTTATTGTCCATAGTGTTAGTGTCCATAGTGTTTGTGTCCAGTGTTAGTGTCCATAGTGTTAGTGTCCATAGTGTTAGTGTCCATAGTGTTATTGTCCAGTGTTAGTGTCCATAGTGTTAGTGTCCATAGTGTTAGTGTCCATAGTGTTAGTGTCCATAGTGTTAGTGTCCATAGTGTTAGTGTCCATAGTGTTTGTGTCCAGTGTTAGTGTCCATAGTGTTAGTGTCCATAGTGTTAGTGTCCATAGTGTTATTGTCCAGTGTTAGTGTCCATAGTGTTAGTGTCCATAGTGTTATTGTCCAGTGTTAGTGTCCATAGAGGGGAACATTGGGATGTTTGTAGACGTTGTTTTCCAATGACCTTAACTCCTTGTTGAATTGCAGATTCAAGCACCGATTATCTGCTTATTTTATTATTAGAACACAAACAATGAGTGTTGACCGGCTTTAGTGTATTTTCACTGGTATTGCTCTGCTCCAAACACCGACCTCTCCTCGGTAGCTACGGCACCCTGGGGTGCACCAGGGGTCGTTCGGTGTGTCTTCGCAGTGATTTGCAGTGGCTTGCGTTGAGTTTGGTGTGCTGGCACGACTAAGGTAAGATTAGTGTGGCGTTGGCTCCGAGTGTATTGTGCCTCTCGCTCTCCTCCCTGCCATCACAACAGCTGCCTCGTCTTTCTGTCTTCTAGCCCCTCACCTTCATTCATCAGGTCCCGTGGAGCAATATTTTAACTTGCGCTGCGCCCGATGACTGCTGGTTTCATTTAAATGTGAATATACCTGTACCTGGGGCTCTGTTCTCCCCAGGGTCACGTGTACTTGCAACAATAACTGGAATTAACACAGACCACACAAATCGCAGCAACATAACACAATAATAGAAAATGGGCATATTCAAAAGACATATCGCTCTAATTAGGTGACGATCGAGCAAAACAAGTAGCCTTTGCAGATTGCTTTTCAGTGTGTTTTTATGGATGATACATTAAAAGGTTTGGATCCTAACAATAATGAATCATGAGAAGAGTTTTCGAACGTCTTGGCCCTGCTTTTTTGGACGAACATTTTGGGTGCAATGGGCGTTTTGGAGACGTGCCATCGTCTTTTCAGCAAAATCCATATGGCCCAGAGCTTCACAAACTTCTTACCTGCTGGGATCTGTCAAAGGCATTTACTCTTCACAGGGAATTATACATGGGCTTTTCAACACAGTGCAGACCTACAGACCTACAGCGTCCATGTTAAACAGTTGTCTAGATTAACAAAATATGTTTACACGTCTCGCCTTCGGGCGGAGATGGAAACAGCTCCAGACTTGTGTGAGATTCTTATTGCTCGTCATCGTGGTAATTCCTTGGTTTAAAGCTCTCACTCTCTCCAATGGAAATTCATTTAATTGTTCCCAGTGTCTGTGAGATACTTAGTTTGACGTCCTCATCTTTCTTTCCCGTCTCATGGAGACGATGGTGGAAAGAAGTAGTCCATTTCTTCTGTTTGGGGCTCTGGAGATCTCTCTGTGAAGCATCTCAAAACACGCGTGCTCATCAGCTTGATGCTTCATGGTACTTTACTGATGTTTGATCAAACTGATATCTTACATTTGGATTGATTTTGACTGGATCACATGGAATTGAAAATACTGTTTTGTTTCCCCAGCTTTAAAGCAGGATTCAGACTGGAAGTTGGTTCTGATTATGACAAGGGAACTTATTCCAAGTGTGTGTGTGTGTGTGTGTGTGTGTGTGTGTGTTTTCTATCACACTGGATGCGTAGAACAAACAAATCTATTAAAATGACAAACCTGGATCTGCCTTTAATGCCCACAAGCCATCAAACCCGTGTTTTTCTCTCTCCCAGTCATTAGTCATACTTTTTTTCTATTAATATTCAATCAGCAGGACTAGCCGCTGAACGCTAACGTGTCTCCAAAAAAACAATCTCGCCACTACTTACATTATTTATGTACATGTCCGCTTATGAATTATTTTACTTGTTCAACCATCGGCCCCTTCATATTTCATGTTTTACTCTCCTGGATATAAACCCCGGAAAACTAAACGCAAAATCCAGAGCGTGTTCCAGCTTATAAACTCCGTCATAAATTCAAGGCATGGCGCTCGCATGTAAATGTAGGGACGAGGCCTGGTTTCCTGGGACAAAAGAAAAGGGGTACTACATCATGCGTGTTTTAGCCGACATAAATTGTGGAGCACGCGTGGGGATTGGTCGAATGACATCCCCCATCACCCCCCTGAGCGTCCTGTGATGTCTCCATCAGTATGACCTCCCCACCCTCTCCCACCCACCACCCTGACAAATGAAGGATCTGGAGAAGCTCCATATCGGGGGTGGGGGGAAAGACTCTGGTGTTAGGGGGCACCCAAGGGTGCTGGAAGCCTGTACTGACCAGCTGTAGGGGTGCTCCACAAACCTCTTCAGTCAGGTTCCTAGGATCCCAGATCAGGATCCCACCGGTTCTGAGCAGTTCCCCTGAAGACGAACCCCCAAGTATTTTAAATTAATTCATGAAGTATTCACACACACCCATAGACCCTCCTCCCTCTTGCAGTCTTCTGGCCAGGCAAACATTGGTGTGGATGATATGATCTTCCAGCTGCTACACAGAGCCCATTATCATTTAGATAAGACTTGAGACCCTGAGACGTTTTTCCATTTCCATTTCGTGTTGCACCACATGACCCTGACTACTAGTTGGCCAAACTCGGTTTTATTTTGCAAACATGATGAGGATTTCGTTTTTATCTTTATCTTGGCCTCATGTTTGTCTTTCTGATCTAAACTCTGTGTATTTCCTGCAGAGCTGAATAACGTATGTATGCAATCTAAGCTCATGAACTAACATAATGGAATCCATTCTTTCTCAAACGGTTTATACTGCTTATATACATACAATTCATTTTATTTAAAAAAACAACAACATTGCTTTAATTTCTTATTTGTCCCTGAAATGTACTTGCAGGTATTACCTATTTATTTCAACACACATCCATGCATGAGTCACCTATTTTGGATGATTTATGGCGCCTACTTATCTGACTCATGTTTGCTTGTTAGCGATCATTGGTGGCTGAGAACAATTTGCCAATTGTTAAAGGACAATGTTCACTCGGGCAGATCATTAGTCTCCGTGTGACATTGTTCATATTCAGAAAGCCATGTTCTTGTCATCATCCCTCTATTTAAACTCCATTTACTTAACTCCTTTCCTGTGATGGATTGGCCCCAACAGCGGCACTCAAATCATGCCTGATTTTCCATAACACATTGGAAAATGAGCGAGAAAATTATATGGGAATAAATCACAGTTTGCTACTTGATCAAAACCACAGAGTGTCCCTGAGCTGATCTCTTCCTTGAGTCAATTACTCATTACACATGGCTATTGACCTCTCCTCCAACAGGAAGTTCAGTGACTATCTGCACCAGCACTGTAATTGACAAGATGTCTCTTTTAATAGAAAAATGTCCACATTTTCCCACAAGTTAATTATAAATTCGATAGTGGACCCGATGGCCACAGCCATTGAAAAAGGTTAGTGCAGGCATTTGTAACTGCCAGGCTGCCCATACATGAACACGTCATTTCTTCCTGACAAAAGGCCCATTAATGCGTGTACTTTTAGGCAATTTACTATCCCACAATGTCACGATGAAAGAAGAAAAAAAGAAGATCGGATCCATATGCAGTACATAGGTTTGAAAATGACGTGAAAATAGATAGGTATGACTAATGTGTGAAACGTGAGACAACTGAAACACGCTTGTGATCATAAATCTCCAAGGCATCATGTATGACGCTATAGCTCCTATACAGACTCACATTGTGTTTCACACGGTGAGGTTTCTCTTTATATAGGAGTTTTAAAAAGGAAAGGGCCATAACTGCTTGTCTAGCACACTCCACAATTTAGAAAAATACTGATTTTCTGGCGAAGATTGCAGGGAAAGGTAAAAATGCTGAGAGGAAGTGTGTGTGTGTCTGTGTGTGTGTGTGTGTGTGTGTGTGTGTCTGTGTGTGTGTGTGTCTGTGTGTGTGTGTGAGAGAGAGAGAGAGTGCAGAGGTTGTTAGTTAGCGGTGGTGAATTGACGGGTAACGTTCCGGTAGTTTCAGCCAGCCGTTTGTTGGATTTGTCTAGAATAGATGTGTTTAC
>OMNO01067818.1:0-11211 GCA_900303215.1 Trachyrincus scabrus | reverse complement strand
GATTTTTCATAACACCATGCACACACACACACACACGCACGTGTGCACGTTCACACAAACACATACACACACACACACGCATGCATGTATACACACACACACACACACACACACACACACACACGCATACACACACAGATAGACGCGCACACAGACACACACACACTTGCATTGTTAGCTCAATGTGTTGTACTTTGTTTAACAAAGAGCTCTAACAAAGTAACACCATCCCCTGGGGCCTTTGAGGAGACCAGGCAGGGTGTGGCTTGTCTTTTTATTTTGGTGCTGGTTACTGTGTGACCAGGTTTTAGTCAATCATTTAAGAGAGGTAAGGAACATGTCCGCTGCGACACCAGGTTGAAGTTAGATTTAAGACTTCACAGTAAAAACATGCAATGACACCAATTACTTATGTCTAGGGACAATTGTGTCCATATGTTTATTGGAACAAAGTGCTTCTCACACCGCATATGTGATTCAACTGCTTTGATCCCCATTAGGACCAGTTTGAAAAATGTCCCGCAAAGAATACAGCGGGCCTCGATCTGCTGCTCTGAATGTTCCCTGCAAACATGATGTGAGCGTTGTGGGTTCCACTCATTCACGTTGTTGTTGGTTCTGCTCATTCAAGCTAAACTTCCTCTAGACATTCAGTAAATCCAAAATGACAAAGTGACAAAAAAAAATCCTAAATCATACTTTCCCCTTCTGTGTGGCACTTTTGAAAGATTGATTTAAGACATTTTAATACCATGGCCTTGTTTTTAGGAATGAATAAAGACTTTTTAAGGATCCGCAGAAATCCTGTGACAGTGTGTATGTGTGTATCTGTGTGTATCAAACAATGTTAGCTTATGTTCACCGCGGTCAACATGAGAAAATGTGACTGTCATTGTAAGGAGGACAAGAGGACACAAAAAGGAGAAACAGAGATCCACAGAGGTGTAACGTCATTGAATCATATGCCCTGTTTGCACAAGTGTTTTGAATCTCTCTTCAAACCACCATTTGCAAAAGGTTGCGAGATTGCGATACAAAGAGGCAGATGTTTACTCCGTCTAAACAGACGGAAGCGGTTGTACGAGAGACGTAGACGACCGTTTTCAAAACCACCTTCAGAGCGAGTGTACAGCACCTTAAATCTAGATTGACTAGAGATCCGTTCTCGTCTAGACATGGTCTCTCGCGGAAGCATTGTCAAGTCACGTGCTTTGCTCATATATGTCACTGGTCGTCAACCTATGTAAAACCTATGGGCGTGTCATATTCTACACTCAAATTTCTCTGAAATATCCAAAACTGTGCCGTGCTGTGCCTACTTGGACAACTTATTATAAAACCTGTCGCTTTATGTCTGATCACAGCACATGCCGAAATTGGTCAGAGGACAAAACCAAGTTGATTTTGCTTTGGGTGGATGGGGCAATTCAGGCAAAGTTCAAAGGTGATGGATATATATCTGGTTTAAACAGGGCCTATGTTTATGAAAGAGTTAAGTGCTGTGTAGTGTTTCTATGTTGAGGTGAGGAGGAGTGGAGCAGTAGGAGAGCAATAAAGAGTGCCATCTCAATAAGAAACACAGAGAACGCAGAGTGAGAGGAATTTGAATATAAGTCAAAACTCTGTAAGTCACCTGGCTCCAGGAGCTTCTCGGTCATCTGCTGTAGTGATGTCACTTCCTCTTCTTCTGGGGCGTGGATGACCATGAGCGTGCTGCCCAGGATACACAGGAGGCAACCCAGCTTGCCCACCAGGTTTAGTGTCTCCCCCAACAGATAGGAGGACAGAACTGCACTGTGGCGGGACATCAAAATAGTTATTATTTTCTGAATTGTGTGTGTGGGGGGACGTAGGTGGCTGTTAATAGTTACAACGTTACAAAGTGGCAGACAGATTTCTGAAACAATCTCAATCAGACAATCCTGATTATGAAAATGGTTGAAATATGAACCTTTTGAAGGAGTAAATTGAAAGCTACCTAATGAGGACACTTAGAGCACCCAGGGGAGTCACCACAGTAGCAGGGGCGAAGAGATACGCCACAAAGTTAGCCACCTCTCCTGCACCCACTGTCATAGGAGACACAGAGAGAGAGACACACACAGAGAGAGAGAGAGAGAGAGAGAGAGAGAGAGAGAGAGAGAGAAACCTGTTGTCAGACAGGTCGTCCTGGCACGGTGTTCCATTGTTGATATTTGATAGCTTAAGCCTTTCCTTTTATTCTTCATTGAAAGACGTTTAACAATATAGTGCAGCATAACACATTTTGTAGCCCTCCGTCTACGGGTTTCAACAAGTGATTTCAGTTTATTCACATTTCTTCTGAGCACATTTTGATTGTATTTGCAGCTAGTCAACGTTATGAGTTTGGATGTCAGTGGACTCGTTCCAACAGTAAGTACTGGTTGGTTGAAGTGACTGAAGAAATGTCCTAATGTCAGCCTTGATATTGCTAATTGACGGCAGTGCTATGTAGGAACAGGGTGATGTGCCCAGAGGTAGTGAAACAGGCAGACAGGTGGAAAAACAGCCTGATTACTTACTGGTTAGCAGACCACTCCACCATAACCAGTCCTTAAGATAACCATGACCTCCATGACCTGCAACACACACACACCAACACACACTCCAAACATTGAGCTCATATGCCTTCCTGAAAGGGGCATTCAATTCGACAGAAAATATAGGCTTCCATTAGCCTTATATAATATACTAGAATATAGGCTGATATAATACACCGTAATTAATATAATACATTTATGAAATCAAACAGTGGCAGATACAGAGAGCTCCGTTCTGTTTGATTACGCACTAACGAGTAAGCCTACCGACAGAGAGAATAATTTCACCAGCGCGAGTGGGTGTGTGTGTAATCCCTGCCTGTTATATTTGTCATATAATCTGTCATATTTTTGTGTCTACGCTAATGTCCTTAAAGTACACAAAGTCCGCAATAAGCTCTGGTGGAAATCAATACTTTGTAATAAATTGTTTTAACAACCGAACTGAAGTTTATTATAAAAGATACGAGTATATACACAGACTCAGTCTAGCTGGGCTTCGCCAACCTGAGAGAATGAGCCCCGATTGAAAGCAACATTAAAGTTCATAGCATAGTGATAATACAATTGCATGGAAGACATAACGATAATACAAAAGTGTCTGGGTCAGGTCAGGGGTAGAACAGAACAAGACAGGATGTGCTGGATTCGTTTACTCAAACAAGTAGTTGTTTACCAGGACTCTATCTCACTACTGCCTGCTGCACCCCCCAAGGTCATGAGCACAACACATCAGAGGAACATAGGAAATGTCCATTACAAAGTGCTCTGTAATAAAGCGATCTAAAGCCATTGTTTCAACGGACAATCTGTTAACGCCAATGGTCCCATTCCTTCCCCGCTAGAGATGACTTTATTACGGAGCGTGAAACACACCCGATGTTGCTACATTGTTGCATTTTTCATTGGGTTCGGTTATTTTGTTTTGCTTTGGTGTTCCTACAAATTCAAAACAGAAACAAGAAAGTGAACAGTATGAGCGCCTGACGAGACAGCGCGTTGTTGAGCGTGTGATTGCATTATTTCCAGTTTGCTACAAAAGCGTACATTCAACCGACGATGCGTTGTTTTTTGGCTCGCTTCCTGTAGTTGGGTCGGATCACGTTCACACCTAAAGCGAACCGGACCGAAGTACACTTGGAAGAGGACCAGAGTTCGGATGTTTGGTCCGCACCAGAGTTCGAATGAGTGTTCACACCACCCCAAACTAACCGTACTATCGGGGGAAATGCTCCAGGGTTCGATAAAAACGGACCGAACACCTCAGGTGTGATAGACTTAGACTTTCTTTTTTCTATATTTTTTTTTACCGTTGCGGAGCGTTCGCCATTCAAAGTTTTTAATTGTAGATCTCTCATTAGATCCAACATCAGATACGTCTCCTCGTGAAGCATTAGTTCTGTTGATAATTATTATTTTCTCTTACTCATGGTTAATATGTAAATGGCTTGTGGGGAGTTGGGGGACTATCCTTCCTTGTTGGGCTGACGGTGGTCGGTTGGAAAATGTTAACATATGGCCCAACCCTAGCATACATAAGGCTGAATGTCAGAGTCTCTTTAAATGTTTACGCTGCTCCACCTCTGTGAAGTCTATGCAAACACAAGCTAAAGCTGCCCCCATATCTGTTTTCCTAAAGCAAACAAAACTTCTTCAAATTAGTTAAACACACCACGACAAACACAAGAGAAAGAGCGATTGGTAAATATATAGACAGACAGAGAGATAGACAGATTGGTAGATAGGCAGACAGACAGACAGACAGACAGACAATAGACAATAGACAGGCAATCTGACAGCAAGCATTACCTACCTGCTCTGGTATGGCCCTCTCTAGCCAATCGCAGAAGGCCTTTCTTCTTGAGAATCACGCTTCCACCAATCAAGAAGGCCGACAGGATGGCCAGGGTCAGGCCCAGCGACAGGTTGTAGCTGGAGACTTCAAATGAGTCGCCTACCAACTGGGCTCCGTTGTGGGAGTCTGTTGAGTTGGTCAATGAACCTGGAGAAACACACCCAGTTTGTTCAGTCATCTATTGAGTTATTAAACCAAGCATTGGACCGTTACTGTGAACACAATGTCGGAATGTGAGGAACTGTGATACCATCCAAGTGTTCTCAATGGAGGACCATATGACCGACAGTAAATGCAGCTGTATAGTTTATTTGCGACATTAATCGGACATTAATGAGTCAAATAAGTAATATGTATCTCTAGTAAAGTTTACAATGCGTTTCCTCCGGGGATCCTAATTATTGTTATTTTCATTAGTAGGCCTATACATCCTAGGTTACCACAAGTCTTTCCATACAAACATACAAACTACCTCATGCTATCGGAGCCATTTCAGTCTCCATGCGGCGTCTGGCCGGTTGTCAACGGCTACATACCTGCCGTGTGTGTGGTGTTGTAGGATGGCACCGCGTAAGGGGAGGAGAGGAAAGGCAGTCCCTCGGGCGCGGTCTGCACCACACACGCTGCCGACCGGGAACCACACCTCAGCGCCACCACAGAACCTGGAAAGCGCCAACGGTTAATAACTGCTCCGTTACACTGTGTACACACTTCCAGGTTAGAAGGAGCCCTTTCAGACAGGCTATGTTTCTGACAGTGTATTAAAACACACACACACACACACACACACACACACACACACACACACACACACACACACACATTTGTGTATCAATTGTGATTGTTAATTAAAAATAAATACCTAAATATTGCTGACTATAGTGTCGTTTGCCTGTAAATAGGGCATAAGCCGACTTCCCAAGGCAACAGAACATTGTGGCGCAACGCATTCTCTCTTATTTACGTATAGCCCTTACTTTTTTGTCTCAACCGTGACGTGTTGCGTGTTTTCATTGTTCAAAAATATTAGGCATGTCATGCCAAGGGAGGGACTCCGTGTGACTTGTCTGCAGTGCATAATTTGGCTAACTAATCAAGGTGTGTGTGTGTGTGTGCGTGCGTGCGTGCATACAGAATAGTACCAGGCTACATGGGATGCTAACACGGGCCTCCATAAGGGTGAGTTCCCTACAGTTCCATTTCAGAGTGTTGCATGCTGGGAAAACAACTCTTCTTTGTTTGTTTGTTTTATTTTCATGCGTGAGAGGTTGTCCTCTCACGCATGTGACAACCCCAACGGAGACATTGCATGAGTTGCTTCTCATTGGTGCGATGCCAAATGTGGCAATGAGCTGAAACCTAACTTCACATCTTCCCTTCTCTATCATTCCTTTACCATAGTTTATAGTTTGATCACACTGAATCACTCTGTGTTGTGCCTTCAGGGGCCAGGCGGTAAAAAAATCGACATAGCGGGAGGCCAGGGAGCCTCTTCTTCCCCTCCTGAAGAAGTGGACACACTCTTCGCTCCTCCCCCCGAGTTCCAGAGCTCCCCTTGGGGGGCGTCACCTCCTCCTCCTCCTGGCACTCACGCTTCCCAGCCTCCCGTGAGCTTGACCTCTGACCCGGGTCGATTCCAGAGCCCTTCTCACAGCGCCACCCGGGATCCATTACTCGCCGCGCTTATGTCAACACAAAACGCCCCGGCGGATGGAAGCCGCTCCTCCCCGAACCATGCGTGCTCTGATCAACCGTGGACGCCCTTTCAAACGGAGCCCTCCAGCGGACACAACGTGTTCCGAACTCCGTCGAGCGCTCAAGAGGTTCAGGATGGGTCGGTGTCTAAGGCCTTCCCCTTTTCTCCTACCAAGGAGTCGGACGTCTTCCAAACCCAGCCCACGGAAGGAGCCAAACTGTTCCAGAGCCAAAGTCCGTTCCAGACGCCTCTCCCCGGAGCAGATGTATTCAAATATCCCTTCTCTGCGGCGAATGACATTTATGACACTCCCAGGGCAAGGAGCGATATATTTTCAGTTCCGTCCCCGAGTGAGTCGCTCTCGATTCCGTCAAACGCGGCAAACCCGTTCCAGCGTTCCCCCGACGTGGACCAGCTCTTTCAGCGAAGGCCTCCAGAAACGGCGGGTTCAGTCCTACGCCCCTCCCCGTGGGCGGCGACCGCCAACCAACCGACCGACAGTCCCGATCTGTCGCTTGTCGGCAGCACCGGCGGCGTTTCTCACTCGACCCCCACCGACGCTGCCATGATGCCCCCCCGCTCAGCGCTTTCCCTAAACCTGTCCGAAGTGCTGGACATTTTCTCGCCCACTTCCGTCGGGGACTCCCTCGATCCCACGAAGAGAGTGGCTCCGGCGTCTTCTTCCCCGTTTCCGGCCCTTCCCGACACCAGACCGCCGGATGTGATGCTGACCACCCCTCTGGGATCTAAACATGGTATACTCCAACCGACACCATTCAGTCTGGCCCTGGCTTCCACGGCGACACCTCAACAGCCCCCGACGGACCTGCCATCAGTGAGTGTCCATCTGCACGAGTCTCCCTTTGGTATACGCTAGGGCAATTTGTCATTTTTGTTATTTTTCCGTTCTTCGCTAACGTAGTGACTTGTAGTCATAAATAATGGCCTAATAAAGGCCCATGATCACCCAAGTTACCAGAGCCCAACGTGATGTCTAAAATGTGCTTTGTCTGACCAGCCAAGACAAGAAAGACTACATAATTCATTCAAATCGTCTGAAACAGAAAAGCAACCAAATCATTTTCATTTATAAACCTATAAGCATGTGGCTGGCATTTTTCCAGAACATTTAACTTCAATTATCGGATTATTAACGGCCAGATTTGCAGCACCAGTGTTCAGTTGTAGCATGCAGCTGTACTCAAAAGTTCACGGTTTGTTTTTTATTTTGGTTCTTGAGAGAATGTGTCGGGTTTCCCCGGCAGCGGTGTTGACATGAAGGGGATCTCTCTAACCGGAGATCTTATCCGTCTTGCAGGTGAGCTCCTTCAGAAGACCGCCAAAGCCTCTACCGCGCATTAGGTCCCAGCGGCCGCCACTGTCCCTCCAGCTTACAGCAAGTCCTGTATGGTTACCCAAAATATTCACGCCATTTTATTCCCACGTTAGTCCCAGATCTCACTCCTTTGAGATCTGGGACTAACGTTGTTTTTTTGGTTTGTTTGTTGTTGTTGTTGTTGTTGTTTTTAGGCTGAGCAAAATGCTGCCCAGATGCCCAGAAAGACACCCCCAAAACTTCTACCCAAGCCGACCGTCAGAATGCCCCCTACGACATCCTTAAGTTCAGAACCCTCACCACCCCTAAAACCCCGACCACCCAGTCCAGCGCCCAAACCGACCCTCACATGGAGCCCCGCAACCGCCTCAAATACTAACCCCTTTACAACCCAAAGTACAAGCCCCATCACCCCCATAATGGCCATCAATCCAGAACCCTGGACTATCCAAAGACCGACCCCCGCTCTGACCCCCACAGTGACCCCCACAACTCAACTCTCAAATCCACAACTCTCGCCCTCGGCCACCCCAAGACTGACCACCACCACCCCACTGACCCCCGTAACAGCCCCACAACCAGCCTCCAAACCGGTTCCTCTCCTCAGACAAACTGCTGAGGTAAAAATCGCAGGCCATTCAATTATAAATTGAATGTAAACATAACGTAAAGTGGACTGTGGATAGACTTGTGTGTTTGCTTTTGTTTTCCAGAAAGATCCACCAGAGGATGTTGTCTATGTGGACATTCTGCTCACTGGCCAGGTCTGCTGTTTTAATCTAAATAGCTTGTTATGCTAACTGTAACATACGTATCATTTGTATGATTAGCGAAATTGGCTAAGGAAACAAACCTTTAGTGCTCCTTCTGTCTCTCTCGCATTCTCTCTCTGACTAATGTTAGGTGAATGTGAGCACACATTGGTGTACATTGCTAATAGGTACTGACCCTCATCCATCTATCTTTATGCATACTAGGAGAAATGTGTGGAAGACTGGCCAGAGGACAGCCCTCAGCTCAACCCCAACTTTAAACCGGTCCGATTTAACTTTTACTTTATAATAAGCTTCATGTTTTTCGTTGATTCATTTGAGGTTTTTTTTCAAACTTGGCGTTCTGAATGAATTTGAAATTGCACACTTCATTATGTGTAATGGACATTCGAGCTCATCCCCAGTAGGTGTTTGATAATCGTAAGTAATCTGATTACATTGTCACCATCTCCCTCTAGTCTGGTGCGTTAAGGCTGCGCAGAGAGTCTATGAGGGTGAGTGTTGATTTGATGTTCTAATCGGACAACGGAAACTTGCATGAATAAGGGCAGGAAAATAATGATAAGATGTTTTTTCTAACAGGTGACCGGAGACAGGGAAATGGGAGATGGTTACAGCACTCTGGACAATCCAGAGAAGGTATTCTCTATCTCTCTCTATCCACTGTCACTATATTTTCCTTCAATTTCATGTCAACTTTTATTCGTGTGACACTTCATCACAATGACGTAGGCCCAGAGAAGATCATACCTTACATTGTTCCTTCTTTTTTTTTTCTCTTTAATTTCACGTCAACTTTATTTGTATTGCAATTCATCACAGTAGACCGTACACCGCTAACCATAACCCCTCCAAAGCCCATGGGGAAACCCTACCCCCAAAACCCAGTAGGAAGAACATGGGACTTGTAGTTTTATTTCATGTCGATAGAGCTGAAGAATGACCCTTGGTCTCCTTTCGTTACAGAAGAGAGGAAGGCGGTTCAAAAAGTCTTCTTTCCTCAAAGGCTCACTCAAGGTAATTGAACCGTGTGTGTGTGTGTGTGTGTGTGTGTGTGTGTGCGTGTGTGTGTGTGATCTGTTAATGATGATGCCAATGTTCCCTTATCAGGATAGATATTCAAATGTGTCAAAGGAGGGCAAAGGTGACACACTTCTCAGGGCGTCAAAGGTAAAATATGAAAAAAGATTTTTTTAAAAGTGACACAAATGCACATATCTATTTCTACATATCTATTTGTTTTTAAAAAACGTAATTTAATCTTCTTATTTTTCAGCATGACTACGAACCGAAAGATGACATTGGTGACGATTCCCTCTCAAGGAGTTCACAGGTCAGCACCGCTGAATGACATAATGTCGGTTGGCCGCCATGATGACATAATCTTTTTCCATTTAAAATTTTTACCTGTGTTGATCGGCAGGACCTTTATCCAGAAACTAGCCGTTATGAAGACAAACTGTCGGATGAAATGGACTACAAGCCAGTTAGTGTTTAATAATAATCTCTCCGCCATAATTTGGTTTGAAGTCATTTCTCTCTCTATGTATCTATCTTCCTATGTCTCTCTCTTTCTCTCTCTCTCTCTCTCTCTCTCTTTCCAGAAGACTAAACCTAGGACACTATTCGGCACCTTGCTCCGTAAGCCTTCTGACGCGTCCTCCCTCCACGGCAAAGCAGACGGTGACCAGAGGAAGTGTTCGAACGGCAGCAATTTGTCACTCGAAACAAAGGTATGCTAAGCGATTCTAACGCTAGGTTTATGAGCGAGTGCATCGGAGTTAAAATTCACAACATTCACAACAAAATGTGACGACGAAAGAAATCCGTTTTATAATTTATAGTGAATATAGTAGGTTGAGTATACTAAACCTGTTTGAGGCTATTTTTACAGTTGTAATTAGTTCTGTTCTCAGACTGTGCCAGTCATTGTGTCACAAGTGTTATGACTTCATTCATGTCCTCAATAAGACACCCTATAATTAAACTTTTTCTTCCTACTTCTGTGGTAGGATGAGGACTTCCATAAGCTAAAGGTTCAAAGGAGCAACTCCATACCGCGGCGGTGGTCCGAGGTAAACTGTCTGACTGAACTACATTCATAGATATTTGATATGCTGTGCACCCCTGGCCACCACTGTTCTTAAGATAATGGGACACCAATAAATGCTACAACAAATATATAAAATACTTTCACTGTAGGATTATGTTGTCTTATGTAGTATTCATTGTTCTCTGTAACACTCTGTATATAAATTGCAATCGCTGAACTCAACAGCAGGTGTGTGTGCGCACGCGTGTGTGTGTTGAATTTGAAATCAACCGATTCATGTGTGTTTCCATGTTGACGTTTTTAGGGTATGCTTCTCGATGAAGAGGAGGGGGACTTGAAGAAGGGAGTGAGCAACAGTGACATTGTAAGTGGTTTATTGTGGAACTTGGATGATGTGATGTTTATAATACATGGGGGTGTAGTAGGTGGGCTTGGTGTTTGAATTACATACATGTCTATGGTATATATGTCTATGTATACATGTCTATGTGTATATCACCTATTTAGTGCCAGGGAATGCCCATTGGTGATTTCAGTGTGTATGGCTAGTGAATCACCTGGCATAATTCCGGCCAATCAGATAGCTCAAGGAAAGCTTATTTTAGACTTCTTTGAAGAAGTCTAAAATCCTTCTTTTTTTTTTTCTTTTTTTTACTGTGACATTCCTGCACTTTCAATTGTAAAATTCCTCTCGTCTCGCAGAAGAAGAAAAACAAGTTGGAAATCAAGTTTGTTCCCCAGAGAGGATTCACTATCAGCAGAGGGAAGGTAAAGGACATGGAATTAATGCAATCATTCATTGAATTAATTCAGTCACTCATTGTGGTTTGTTTGCGATAACTCTATGTTCTATATGATGTGTTGTCTCCTCCTGTAGAACGAAGAGGAATCAAAAGGGGCTTGCGGCTACACGCCCAACAGAGGCTCTAAGGTTGTG
>OMNO01067817.1:0-10132 GCA_900303215.1 Trachyrincus scabrus | reverse complement strand
AACTTAGTCACGCGGGGGAAAAAATGTGAAACACCCATTTGAGTTTGTCGATGGCTCTTCTTCCTGCTGTCCGAGCCGCGGCTGAACGGGCAGGCTAGTCGACGGTGCACGGACCCCTTCAGCCAATAAACGCAGACGCTATAAATTGGGAGTAATGAAGGGTGCAGTCGCTCGTCAGATCCATAACTGTCTGCCCTCTTCACCGTCCATTTTAGATTCCACTGTAAACGGTATATTGATAGACCGTAGTATTATAGCTATTCCCAGGCCTAATATTTGCAAAATATCGAAAATAATGGTCCTAGACCAATTTATGCTAATTTTCAGTAGATACATATCTGTTCTGTAATGTCTTGACTATATTTGAGACATTAAATGAATAGGCCTACATCTCAGCTTGAGATGTATTCACTGGTTTCAAGAGATAAGAGATAGGGCCAAGAGGCCTGTGTGTCAAAATGGCCCCAGCTGTCAAGAAGTCCTCGCTTATACTGATTAAACATAATTCAAACGCCATTTCCAAAAAGGTTTCGTGTTTTATGATTTCCCAGACATGGAATTTGAATAATTAGTAGGCCTAGTCGACACGTCGATCAAATATTCGAGTGAAGTGTGTAGGCCCACTTAACATTAAATACAGGCTATATAATTATTGAACAGAAATATGTAATAACGTAGGCCTATTTAATTTAAGCCTGTGTCTCGGTGATTGGATAATCACTGACAAAAAATCACTTTAATAAAAAAAAAAACCTATTCCTATTCTGTGATGGAGTAAAACGAAAGAGACGTGGGGGGTGCTGTGGTGGGTCGGGGCGCGCTCTCAGCCTCGCCTTATGAAACCTACAGGCTAATCGTCATTGACCTTTAGGAGATGAGAACGCGCAGTGACAGTCATGGATGGCGCGTGCTCTAATAGCCCGGAGGCCTAGAGGCTTTATAATACGGCCTCCAAGCCAAAGAAGAACAGAAAAAACACAATATCTGGTAGCATAGAATGATTACATTTTTTAAACGTTTTTTTCGGGCACCAAAACTTACCACAAATCTTCATTCCCAGTTTCCGTGTGCACCCATGCATCCAGGCCTGATCGTAGGCTAAAACAGAATGATCGGGGAAAGGGTTTGAATTTCTCATATATGGCTATCACACGGTGGAGACAGAAAGCGCGTGGCGTTGATGGATAAGCGGCTCGCGAGGCAAAGCGGGGGCGTGATGCAAAGCGGCGGAACAACACAAGCCAGGCGGGCCCGCGCGAGCGGGTGTGTGGCGGTTCTGTGACGTCCATGGGATGATGGCTTTAACACTTCTGATGGCCGTCAGATCAATACGGGCCCGAAGTGGCCCGCGTGGCAAAAGCATGGTGGCGTACACCCGGCCGAGGGGTGGGCTGGAATTAACATCCGTGAAATGAGCTCGCGGAGGAGGGCAGGAATTAATTGAGTGAAACACAGTGTGTGACTGCGCGTGCTGGCAATGTCTGCTGCTGCCGGAAGTCTATATGGAGTCTAATACAGAAACTTATGGCAGTCTCTCGCTCTCTCCCACCCTCTCTCTCTCTCATTCTCTCTATGTCTCACGCACGCGCGCACGTACGCAAACATGGGCACGCGCACACACACACACACACACACACACACACACACAGCCGTGCGTATGGAGTCGGGCATGCTTGAGCAGAAATGGGTAGGCCTATAAAGCGTTGGAATAAATGCAGACCCCAAAACAACAAAGCCAGGGCAAAGACAACACGACTTACCTGATAACGTGAAGAAGACAAAAACCCAAAACATTCACAAAACCAATTTCAGGCAAAGACAAACTTGAGTATCGTGTCTGGCTCGGGGAGGGCGGGAGACGGCCACACACTGACACTGCACGAGCCGCCGGGCGTGAGATGAAGCGGATCGAGATAATGGCAACATCCAGGCAGCACGAGCCAGCCAAAACCAAACATCTTCCGATGAACCAGAGACACGCAATGTATGTGAGAAATAAAGAACAAGGCGTATTTTCCTTTAAAAAAAAAAAGTATTTAAACGTATATAAACATATATAAACAAAGTCCTATGCATAGCCTAGATATGAAAGGGGAAAATAAATCACAAAAAGGAAATAGGCGAATTTTGGTAGAACACTAGAAGCTCCTTTATTATCCGAACCGTTTATTTTCATTATAGCTTTTTGCCTTCAAAGGCGATTAGCGCCGCGAAGGCCCATTCAGAAGCCACTGCAATTATCTGTTATTTCCATCCGTAATCACGCAGCTGGCTGCTTAATTGCCTCGAATGCAAAGAATGGAATAAAAAAGCTGATAAAAGCTAAAAAAAATGAACTGATCTTTTCAGTGGTTTCAGTGGTTTCAGACAAAGCCGTTATAACGTTCATCACAATAATATTTTTGGGGTGCATCGACGTAGAATGCCTAGAGGGTTTATAGTGGCATGCACCCGCGATGCCGAATAATCAAATCTGACAGCTATAGAATTGAAAATAAAATACAAATATTACTATGAAAAAGGGGTGATTTCAACCAGAACATGTTTTTCGGCAAAGGGGTGGATATTCGGTTTCTGTTCGGGTCCTATATAGTGGAGCCTACAGCTGTAGACTCTATCAACTAACCACATTAGGCTATTTAAATCGAAATAAGGCACATAGGCCTAATTATCATTATAAACAATTTTCTTTAAAAAAAAAATCCAAATAGCACGAGGGCCGTTGACGGCGCATTATTTCTGCTTCGAGCCTCCGAGCCCGGCGGTCCGTCCCTCGGTGCTGTGCACCGCTGATCTATTAGACAGAGGCGGACAGCCGTGATAGCTCTGTTTTTAACCGGAATGATTAACGACAGAGCCCACGCAGTTAAACGGCTCGGGTGAGCATGCTGGCGATCCAAGGGTCCGAACGTACAGTGGGCGGTAACGAAGAGAGGTAGCCTACCGCCCACTGTGCGTTCGCGGTGCGTGATTGGTTTTTAACGGCGCGTGGTACCGCCCAACTGTACGTTCGGACCCTTGGGTCTAGCTACAGCTAAATGGCTCGGGTGAGGCTGGTTTCTAACCCAGTAAAAGGCGCGGAGGAAGAGAGGGAGAGCGCGGCGGAGGGAGGGCAGGAGGAGGAGTGTGGACTTACTTGTGGACGAGGGTCTTAAATTGGCGGTGTTAGGGTCTTGGTCCGCGCCGGTGGCTGTGGGTTCGGACGTGGCCATAACTTCCGTTGTCTTCGGTTCGGAACTTAAGCGATCTTCGACGGGGAATAACCCGGGAACTGCAAACAAATGAACCGTGATATAGACGCGACAGCTCGGCGTAGATTTTCGTGAGGAAAATAACCTATAAAAAATAAAGTGAACGGATTTAATTAGGCTAATACATTAACTCAACGTGGAAGCTTTACCTGGCCTATAATTTAACGATTGTTTTTCCACGATTTTCCACGTTTTTCCACGTCAAAGTGTGTATTACCTGTTGGCTGAATAAGAGGCAGTGCATTTCTCCGTACATGCATAGACTAGGCTACTAACGGAATCGAAGTAGCCAATAAATATAGGCCTATATAATTTGAGATTTGAGAACACCTCCCATTAAGTATTGTGCCAGACTCCCCGGGGTAGGCTTACACAATGGATCGAGAGTGGTTAACAGTAACGAATAAACCTATAATTAAATTATCATTAGATTTTCTTTTGACGTTTTTAAGGCTGAATAAGGACATTTCAGAGCAGCAAAATCTGGGAGCAGCAAAGAGTCGTTGTAATTACTGTAACTGAGACTGTTTATCTTAAAACGAAATATAGGCCTAATTTATCAGTCTCCTATAATGGGTTATTAGAGACATTTTAGGCCAGTTCTATGATAAAATAGCACATTTTATTGGCCTATAGGTCTTTAGGCTAAAACAGCAGAATCGGTTTATTTTGAAGAAAACATTTTATTGACAGATAAATTGACGTTTTTGACGAGAAGTTAAACTTTAAACAATTATTATGCCTATCATGCCATCATTAGGCCCGTGTAATGTCATTTTAGCAGAAACACGCCTATCAAAGAACGAATTCATTTGTCAACCTCTTGCGACTAATCACTAATGACACCAATTAGGCAAAATGTGTTCATCAAAATCTACACATTATCCATAGCCTACTCAGTTTACGGTAAACGTTCACATTTCTGTGCTTAAATATTCGCAATCTATATATATATATTTTTTTTTAATTTCACACGCGTCCTTTCTCGTCGAGATGTCTGTATCTCACATTGTTAATAAAAAACCCCACCGAATGTATGAAAGCATGCATGTCGAAATAACACAGAGCGAGAGAAGGCGTCTTACCTTCAGCAGGCACACAGGTTGTCGAGTCTGTGTGGAAGTATGATGGAGCGACCGGGTATCCAGATCAAACAGTCCCGCGGCTACGACGGCAGAATACCAATAGAGCGCGAGAAAATTCCATCCAGCGGCGCGCGGTGACCCTTTCTCCCTCAAGAATATTTGATTCTTTATTTATATCCCGGCTCCAATCGCCCATTTATACGGCTTGGATGCAACGCACGCATGAGTCAGAGCCTTGCCTCCCCCTCTGACGTTTAATGAATCTTCCCCCAAACCTTCTGACAGACAGAAACCACTTAAAGAAATCTGAGGTGGTGGTGGGGGGCTTGAAAAACAACACACACTACAAAACACGTTTGACGCTAAACGTTCGGTTTATTTATTATTTCAACAAGTATGGGTGTCAGTGGTTGGCGGGTCAACTTCTAAATCTTAGGGTCTAGTATGTCGGTTACATTAATTGACCTTGAGATGTCGACCAATGGCTGACAATGGCTCATGTGAATAGGGCTACACAGCGAATATGTATTCATCTATATTCATCTTCTGGTCATTTTAGTTAACAAAGTGATATTTCAAAGAAGACTTTTATTTTGCTTCAGCTAAGGGCGCCATGGGACATCTTCCACCAAACAACCAACCAACCAACCACAAAATAATGGAGCGACCACCGCTATGACTCATCCATCATCAGCTAACCCCTCCTCCTCACGAGAGACGCGGCCACTCACATGTAGAACCGATCCTAATTATTTCGAAGACGGCTGTGAAATGCAGCGATCAACACCATTTTTATAACCTTGACACGGACAACAGCGGCGCGGTGCTAGATTGGACCCGACCAGGTGGGCTTTTATAGTGGTATAGTAGTATACCCTTCCTCCTTGGTGGTCATTATCCTGACTGTCTTGGTCCGCTGGATGGCCACTAATGTGCAGCGAGCCACTTCAAATTATACAGCCTTATCTGAGAAGACGTATCAAGGAATGCTTTATGGTCATCATAATAATAAGTCACCACACACCATCAGGTGTAGCATCCCTGGTAAGACACAGCAGATACGAGCGTGTGTGTGTGTGTGTGTGTGTGTGTGTGGATCAGGGCTCAATGGAAATGTAGGTGATTCATTGTTCCTGAGAAGATGTGGAAATAAGAGGACCTTTGAACTGTTTATTTTGCGTGGATTACTGCAATACACTTGGATTAGCTTGCCTGTTTGAACAGGCAGAGCAGGTTGAACAGGCAGAGCAGGTCGTACGTGCTGACATGCTAGTGCTCCTCCTGAGTGTGTGTGTGGTGGCTGGGTTAACCTGTGGGCCTTGATTGGCCAATGCCCCACAGGTGTGCAGCCTCACCCAGCCCGAGTCTAATCAGTCTGACTCAGACCAGGTGAGGCTGCTGAAACCAGCCACTAACAACACACACTCCACAGACTTATTCTTTATTCCCTTAAGTAAGCAAAGATAAAGCGATAAAGTGAGATTTTGCATGTTTTACACTACAGCATACACATACAAGCTTGTTTCACAACTATGTTTGGAAAAATATATCATCGGTTTGTAGGATGTGCAATTGGATGATTAATTCAGGATGAAGAACTGATAGCTTAGGACGGGCCTTCTCACATTGGATGAACAAGACAAGCAATTTAAGCCATCCAGGCTTTGGACTATTCACATTGCTGCCGTCTGGTAGACATTTCTGGAGCATTTGGGCACGGACTACCAGACTCACAAACAGTTTTTTCCAACAAGCCATCAGGCTTCTCAACCAGTAACACTAACCTATTGATCATATTGATCACTGGAAAATTATGCCCTGGTCACTTTACCTAATTTAATGTACATATCTATCCGCACTCCTCCACTTTATACTTTATACCTTTATTCTTATAATGCTAGTGTTTATTTATCTTATTATGTATATTTTTTATTATGTACATTTTTTGTAACTTTTTTTAACTTTAGTATTTTCTTTTTGCCCTTATTCTGTGATGGTTCTACGTATTGTGAGCTTGCCAGAATTTCACTGTGTAGAATGACCCTGTGTTGTACTGTGCAAGTGATCAATAAAACACCTTGACTTTAACTTTTAAATCATAGGATGAGCCTCCCAGAGTCATTGTCTTCATCACGTGACTCAGAGTCTGATTCATCTGAGTCGTCCGAGTCTTCATCACTATCATCATCATCGTCATCATCATCATCATCATCGTCATCATCACCATCATCATCATCGGTACTCAGCTCCTTTTCTTGCTCTAATGGAGGACAAATGGGGACAGGGATAGTCTAGTGGTTAGGGTATGGTTGACTTCCAGCCAAAGGGTTGTGTGTGATGCCCTCACCCCCTACATGCTCCTTAACTACTTAAAAAAACAATTTGCTGTAAGTCGCTTTGGGTCAAAGCGTCCGCTGAAAATGCCTGTGCCAAATGTGATGCATGAGTGGCCTTGTGAATGGCCACATTTCAGTTCCTCACTGAAGAACAGCCTGGCCTCTCTGCTGCGGAAGCCAACTTTCAAAACCCAAAAAGTGTGGACATACCAATCAGCGTCAGCGGGGGGGGAGTTTTAGTTCATATATTCACACACATGGGTGTACGGGCACGAGATCAGGGGTCTCACAAGACTACATGAATGGACCAACAATGAACACAATGTTGGATCAAAACACACCAGGTCTTCTTCTCACCTTCCAACACCTTCTGCTGGATCAGAGGCAGGAACTGGACGGCCTCTGGGTTCTCCGGCTCGTAGAGAAGAACTGAGGGAGGGGGAGGGGAAACAGAAGAGGGGAACCACGGATGATTTGGTTGTGGCTCATCCAGAACACCCACATGAGTGAGTGAGTTCCCCTGGCAGGGGGGATTTGTTTATCAACGGAGGGTGACAGGGTGACGGATGTAAAACACATACTCATCTGACACAGTCGGCTGGCCGGCCCCAGGTCCCTCCTCAGCACCGACGACAGGAACTGAAACCAGTACCAAAAACGTGTTGGAGGTTCATCTGCAAAACTTGTTTAAGAAAATGACAGAGCAGGATGTGTCTCGTTATACCTCAGCCATGAGCTCCAGTGGGGCTCCTTCCTTCTCCGCCTCCTCTTCATCCTTGTTGTCCTGCTCATCCTCCAGTGGGGGGAAGTGCTCTGAGGGTGGAGCCACATGCCTCTTATCTCCTAGCGATTAAAGATGATTAAAGACCATCATCATCATCAGCAGCATCATCATCATCATCATCATCATCATCATCATCTATTACTATTACTAATTAGTAATAATACTGTTATTATTACTATTACTGTTGCTATTACTGTTACTATTACTATTACTGTTACTGTTACTGTTACTGTTACTGTTACTGTTACTATTACTATTACTGTTATTATTACTATTACTGTTACTGTTACTATTACTGTTACTATTACTATTACTGCTACTATTACTGTTACTATTACTATTACTATTACTGTTACTATTACTATTACTGTTACTGTTACTGTTACTATTACTATTACTGCTACTGCTACTATTACTGTTGTTATTACTATTGCTTATGCTTTTATCCTGTGACCGTGATTTTAGAAGGAAGGACAAATGATAAATAAGATGTAGGTTATTCATCCCAGGCCAGTGGAGACATGGAGACAGAAGGAAGAGTCAAGTGATTTCCCTTTCAGACCACGACTCCCATTATGCCTTCCACTCTGTCAACCCCATGTGGCGATCACAATCGTTCTCTCACCTCCCACGCGTGACACCACCAGCGCGCTGACGGGGGGAGGCTACCGAGGGAGGAGGGGAGAGAGGTGAATTACCGGTTAGGAAAACAACAGCTCTACCAACAGTAACCTGGTCACGTGATGCGTCATGGTGATGACACCCACCCGAACTGAGTGGGGTGATCCACAGGCACCGACACTCCCTCTGGGGATACAAAGAAGTAGAAAGCTCTGTATATCCAATCACAGCACAGGGAACCGTCATGTGACTTGAATATGGTTGGAATGAAACCACATTGGGGTTACACTGGTAATTTGAGTTTCAGAATCCAATGCCATTAGGTGAACAGTGAGGAGTTGAGATTCAAGATGGTGGCTGAATTTACACTCACGGTCTACAGTGACTGTGATTTTGAACACAAGCCCCCTCTAATATATTTAGTCAGTGTGTTAGTTTTGTGACTTAAGTGTGTTGGCTCCAAGTGAAAGGTGTGGGTTGAAATGCTTTTCTTACCGAGGTTTATGAGGTTTATCAACAACAGCAGCTTTCCCCCACCATAGGCACCATAGAACAGACACAGAAACATCAGCCATCAGCTTACACTCACATCTGTCTGCAGGAATAGTGTGTGTTGAGTGTGAATTAGCTTGAATTAGCTTACCTTTCTTTCTGTCAGCTGTTGTACAATGGGTTAAAGGGACCTATCGGTAAAGATAGGCAAAGTGCAACTTTAGAATATTAGGCCTAGATAATAATATTATATAATAATATATAAATATATAATATACTATAATATAAAATGGAATATAACAGCCTTAAGAGTATACCATTCCTCAACTGTACCAAATGGGAATTATTAAATATATTTATTAAGAAATCAGATGGGATGAGATCAGATGATCAATGATCAATCAATAACAAAAATGAGTGTTTGTTGTTCTTGTTACCTGTTTCTCTGCTCCCTTCAAGGATTTACCTAGACATTTTAACCTGGACACCACATTACAGCATTAATATCAATCATTCAAAATAGTTTATTTGCATATAATCATAGGGCAAAAATGATCACCTTCACTGTGTATGATAGAAGAGTATTGCAGATATAGGCCCGGTAATGGTAGCATATTAAAAAATATGAATTTCGGAAGTGAGATGATAAAGATAAATGTCTATTGATTAGAGGTCATTATCTTGGGATTATTACAAAATAAAAGCCTGATTCATTGCTACCTTCAGGTTTATTTATAGATAAGCCCATAATTCATACACTTTTAAAATATTTTGATATTTTATTGTTTTTGACACAGATGAAAATTGCTACATTATATTTTTTTGATAATGAATAGGAATGGAATCCTGAAGTTAAACGGAAGTGTCACTTTTAATCCACGCACTAGACGAAAAACAACAGCACTTTGGGTGCATTCCTGCAAACTTGACTCCACGTCGTCTATTCGCGTCGACCACTGCGCTCGGCCTATATAGGCTATCTAAAGTCTTAACAAGCAACACAAACAAATAACGTATCAAGGCGTGTCGAAGTTGTTTGCTCACCCGCTCATAATGTGATCCAATGGGCTACTTTATAGACCTACTTTACGAACGGAAATATCTTTGATAAACGCGTTTTGTCCTCAAAGCTAACCATTCAAATGTTTGGTGACAAAACAAGGCAATGTTTTTAGCCAGCAGACCAGGGAAACCAAAACAAATGATCGTCTCCATAGCAACGCTGTCCCTTCCTCCCGGGACAGACAACCCACGGTGTCGATTTGCGCCACAGTAGGCCTAGTCCTAGTCCTAGGCCTAGACCTATTGTGTGAATAGTTGATTGCAGTCCGTTCCAAACATATTTCATCTGATAAGTGGCTGTAACTGCAACATTAGCTGCGCATACATCGACAGAATTGTCTGCCGCGAGTCTTAAATCATCAGCCAGTGCGCACGCGCGCGCTTGTCTGTGTGTGTGTGTGTGTGTGTGTGTG
This sequence comes from Trachyrincus scabrus, assembly GCA_900303215.1. NCBI lineage: Eukaryota > Metazoa > Chordata > Actinopteri > Gadiformes > Macrouridae > Trachyrincus > Trachyrincus scabrus. The sequence continues at coordinate 88 of OMNO01067817.1, read as the reverse complement.
TGTGTGTATGTGTGTGTGTGTGTGTGAGCATGTTTATGTATGTGTGAACGATTGTGTGTACATCTATGTGACATAGAAAATGTGAATG
>OMNO01067803.1:0-10319 GCA_900303215.1 Trachyrincus scabrus | reverse complement strand
GAAACTGAAGATGCTTAAAGACAGAGAATGTCTTGACTGTAATGTAATGTAATGTAATGAATAAATACATTGCAACAACTTGTGTGTGAGGGACCGAACGCCGGGAAAAACAGGAACGCAGGCAGTTTTAATAAAAAGGGGTTTTATTTTACCCAAATAATACAAAATACAGTTAGTGGGAAATAAATACCAAAAAGATAAACAAGGTCAAAATAATGTAACGACGGGTGAATGAGGCTGAACATAAAGCATACCAGCAGACAGACAACCTGAAACTGAAACTGAAACTGCACTATGGCACTATTCAAACTGAAAAGTGACATTACTCTCCTCGCCTGTGATGCTGCTCTTATCGGCAGGATATTGTTGTTGTGATGGTTGTTCTAAAATGGAATTTGAGTTTGTGATTTGGTTCAGAACCAGCGTTGTTTTGTATGTACGCTATCTATCCATGTTGTGTTGTTGTGAAACTGTATGGGTGTTTGAAGGTCCCTGGGGGGGGGTTGTCACTTGTGGAGGGGGAAGCTGAGCACCACATAGAGAGCCTAAGCCCCTGCTGTCCCCCGTGGGACCTTATTTCAGAAAAAAATATATACGGAACAGATTTTTGACCCTGTTTGATTTGTGCCATGGGGGACAGCGGAAGGGGAGGGACTTAGGCTTTATATACCCCAAGCAACACATGCCGAGTCAGGGCAGTCAGGGGCTAGGACTGTGGTAGACAGTCGTGGACAAGAATAGAGACACAGAGAAGGAGGTGCTAGTCGTAGACGACAAGAAACACACAGCTTATGAATTGAAGCACCCCCCGCTCTGCAGTTATGAAAGGCAAAGGTCACTTGTCAATGTGATGCTTTAGAAAGATGTCAAAAAGATTTAGATTGGTCTTTTAAGGTTAGATCTCAAAAAACGTTTAGATCTCAAAAAAGTGTCGATGCCGTTTGTAATGACCTGTTCACCTATTTGTTGGCGAACTGTCACTTCTGCGCTGACTAACTGCTGTTGAATGAGACAATTACCTCTGCGATCGAAGCCACAACGTCAGGGAAAATGTCTAATAACTCGCAGACTCTTTCGATGGAGTCTTTAGACATCTCTCCCCCTCTCTCCCACATTGCCGCCCTGTTCGGCAGCCTAACCTATTGCCTCATCATCACCTGCAACTTGACCGTGCTACTGACTATTGCCCTTGATAGACAACTGCACACACCCATGTACGCGCTGCTCATAAATCTACCCATCAACGACATGATTGGGGCCACTGCCCTGTTTCCACACCTCATCCACAGGTGGGTGATTTGTTTTATTTGTTGTTAAACAGAACCATGTGGTAGGTACTAAAGCATGTGTTTGTTCAGATTCTAGGCTCCATGCAGCGTCTAAACCAAGTCCTCCTGTTAGTATTTTATAGTATAGTATTTTTTTCTTGACGTTTCTGTGACACCACAACACAAACAAACAAACAGAAACAAGTAGAGCAGTTAAAACCATAATCTAATGACGGAAAAGTCAAACATTTGAAAAAACATGTTCAAGTAAGATATAATTATATTGAAAGAAATATATAAACAAATACATGCTAAAAAAATAGCTCACTGCTTGCCTTTACTTAAAGTGTAAATGTTTTATTTGTAACTAAATGTGTTGATCTGAACTGAATGTGTGATCTCATCTTTTCCTTGTCCATTCCTTTCTATCGCTAGCATCGTGAGCCAGAGCTCCAGCATATCCAACCTGGCCTGTTACCTCCAGGCCCTGCTGGTAGGATGCTCGTAGGCCATTCACTTTACTCCATGTGTTTTTAGTAATGTTATTGTAAATAGTTATGTATGAAACGTGCAAAATTGTAATACATGCTTTTTTTTTTCTCTCTCTCTTACTCCTTGGTTTTTGTCGTTTCAGTTTATCATTTTGGTAATCATAGATACATTAAAATTCTGTTAATTAAAAAATGCACTGGACAAATCTAGACCCACTAATTATGAGTCTGCTACTTTTAATGTACCAGGGCACGGGTAGTAGACTAAACTAGTGAATATAAGTCTACTACCCGAGCCCCAGTGTCATGAGCGACACCTGTGTTAAAAGGGTCTATTGAGTGTGATTATAGTCTCTTGGTTTGGTTCCATCGGTGTCGTCAGGTCCACCTGTACTGCGGAGGCTCCCTGGTGATCCTCACCACCATGGCCTTCGACCGCTACCTGGCCATCTGCCGGCCACTGCGCTACCACTCCCTGATGACCCCCAGCAACCTGCGCTGGATCATCGCCGGCATGTGGCTGACGGACGTGGTGCTGGTGGGTATCCTCTTCCTCATGCTCACCCGCTTCCGGCTGTGCCGCTGGCGCCTGGCCGACCTCTACTGCAACAACCCGTCCCTGATGAAGCTGGTATGCGAGAACACGACGGCCAACAACGTGTACGGCCTGGTGCTCACCGTGCTGATGCAGGGCACCTCCATGATCACTGTCCTCTTCACGTACGGACACATACTGCTCACTTGCATCCTCAACAGGTACTACTACTACTACTACTAATAATAATAATAATAATAATAATAACATTAAAGGTGCTATATGTACCAAATGTACTGTACTAAATCATAAAATGATATGTCATCAGAGATTAAGGAAACATGCTAAGTCGAAATACTGGCTTCTCCGACTTTCATCCAAAGTGACTTCCAGTGAAGTATGGCTTAGTCGACCTTAATAGAATGCCAATGAATATTGAGGATCCAACCCAGAACCGTTTACTTGATTTGAGAGTTGAGATTAAACATTTCTTTTAGAGTCCTGGCCCAAGACAGGCAGCGTTACAGTAAACGACATAAAACACCACAGAAGAAAACAACATTATTTTACTTTTGGCTGCATCATTGGGAGTCAAACTAGATTGCCATGCAAATCAATTTCGGTCTCGTATGGTCATGTCCACCCCTCACCCCACTCCTTCTCCACCTCTCCCAGGCAGGCGGATGCACGGAGCAAGGCCCTGCGCACGTGTGGCACTCACCTGGTGGTGTTTGTGGTGTTTGAGTTGACCACCCTGTTCTCCATTCTGTCCCACCGTCTGAGCGTGTCCCCCTTCCTACGCAGGTCAGTCTCCTCACCCTCCATTCTCACTTCTCTCACTCAAGATTCAAGAAAACTTTATTATCCCGAGGGAAATTATGTCACACAGTGCTTTAGCTCACATGAAACATGTGAAAGCATTGCTGGGTAGTAATGTGAATTGCTGAATTTGCAATTCTCATGTGTCCAGGGACGTGCAGAGGATGTTAGAGAAGCAGGGGCCCAAATTCATAAAAGGCGATGTTTGCTAATAATTAAAAAAAATACACAGGAATGACTTCTTTTGCGACACTGTTAAAGGGATATTAAAATGTATGTATTTAAAATAAACCCATGACTGAGGTTGGTTCAAACACCGCAACATGATGAGTTAATTAATGATACATGCACATTTTGGCCATTGTTTTAAGTTCATCGTTCATCGTTCAGAAGAATTAAATTATTAGTGTTTGTTGATGTTTTAACTAGGCTGTAGCGTAGGCCGGCCTGCAGCCTAGGCCAGCCTGCAGCCAGGAACCAAGTTCAGTTTTATTTTTCTAGTCTACAAAGGATGCACAGCATTGACTAGTGGTGTATTAGTCGTCTAGTCTGTTAATGCCCTAGTGTCTTATCACTGTTTCATCCATAGGTCGGTTGGCGTGTCCATCCTGGTGTTCCCGCCCATCCTGAACCCACTAATCTATGGAATCAACACCAAGGAGCTCCGCAGTAAAGTCCTGCAAGTCCTCTGTCGAAAAAATACGAAAATTAAAAACAAAATATCTTGTTAGCACTGAGTTATTATTAGGGACCTGGTAAAATGTTAGAACATACAGCAATACAGTGAACATACAAATATTAACTGCCATTAATCTGTTTCATATAAATATCCCTCCACCGTAGATGGATTCTCTCAACATTTCAGAACATTTTATGGTACATTTATCTGTAGCCATGTGCATTCCATAGTGCATTTTAAATCGTAGTTCGGTTTAAACTCACAAAGTGATTTACATTACAAGAGCTGGTCTCTTTATTTATTTTTCCATCCCCCTAAAGTGATTCATTGGATATTTCTGCATATTATACATTATATATATATATATATATATATATATATATATAATAAGTAAGTGTTCCTCTTTACCTTTTGTGTTCTTTCATACATTTGTGTATGTGCTTCCCAAATGGTCACCCGAACTACACAAAATGCTCTAAATTGACAGTACTTTCACTCCATCTGCTGGTAGCGTCTGATAGCATCACAAAGGCGTCATCCGCTGTGTCTCAATGGGAGCGTCACCCACCAGGGACTGAGTGGGACTCATTTTCAGCCCGGGAGATTTATGGTTCAGCACATTTAGCGGGCAGGGCGAAAAATAGACTTTTTTTTGTACTCAACAACTATTCTACTTTAGGAAGACACATGGAAAAAGACAATTTATATAAAACCTGTTTTGAATACAATAATATATCAAATATTATCTGTAATATATATATAACCCTTTACACTGTGTAGCGGTGTAACCAACCCTAAATCTGAGTAATGCAGTGGTCTCTGCTACTTTATTAATTTTGTCTGTGTCATTGTACAAAGACTTGAGAATTGATTTTTCAGTACACATGAGCCCCACTAAATCTCCAATGTATTTCCTTTCAACTGTGCTCTTTGTACGTGTAACCTACTATACTATGGTTAATTTAAATGAATAGTGGTGATATTGGAACTAGTAGACTGGCCACTGGTTGTTTTAGGTTTTGCAGACACCTACTGTTCACAGCGGGGAATACCTCTGTGCTGCTGACTGGATCCTGACACTGCTACATTGATTAATTGGCCTAAAGGCACTGCGCTGTCACTCAGAACATGATAATAAAGCAATGTTATTATAATTATTAATAATAATTACAATAACAAGAGGAAGACCCCCTCATACACCCTGGTGTATCTTTACCTGTCCTGTCCTGTCTGAACTCCTCGCTGACTCCTCAAACAGCCTCCTTATCAACTGGGCCTGGTAGCTCAGAGACTACAACACATAGCAACATGCCTTTTCTTCATGTTTTTTTATGGATATTATCAATCAATCAATCATCAATTTGTATTTAAAGTGCAGAATAACTTTGCAACATGGTCCCAATACACTTTACAATGAAAAAGAATGCATAGGACAAAACATACAGCAAGTAAATAAAATGGATAAATAAAACAACCACATTAAAAACGTCAATGTTAAAAGAATATTTGAAAAGGTAATGGACCCAACTAAGTTATAAGTTCTAGGGTAGGCTGTAGTGAAGTGAATAAAGGTAGGTTTTCGGTCTTGATTTAACTGAACGTGCTTCTTTAACATGTAATGGAAGGCCATTCCAGAGATAAGGGGCACGGTAGGCAAATGCTCTGAAGCCAACTGATTTTTTGTTGACTGAAGGAATAACCAGGGGACCAGCATGGAGAGAGCGAAGAGGGCATGCCGGTGTATATGGTGTAATTTGCTCAGATAAGTAAGGTGGTGCCATTCAGAAGATTGGAAATTGGCCTATAATTGTTCCGAATTTGCGGATCAATTTTAGGTTTTTTAACAAATCTGTTTGAGTGCACGGGTGTCATCTTAAAACGATGGTGCTGATTTCATCCGAATTCGTTTTCTGGTTGTAAGAGGAGCAACAGAGTATTTTTAAAAATTTGAGCAAAAAAAACAACTATTCAGATTACCTGTAAGATTATTAAGGGAATCAGAATGTACACAACAGGATTCAAGTATATCAGGTAAACACTCAGCCAGTATAGACCTAACATTGCTGTCAATAAATACATGTATCAGGCTTACTTGGAGTACAGAGAGAAACATTGCAAAAACTGGAACCTGTAGAAAAGATCAGTGGTTCTCAAATGGTCTAGCCTCAGGACCCACATGTGTTATTAAGTCACAACCCAAAAATGAAAAATGTATTTACCAATATTGCAGTAATCAACAATGCCTTCGTGTATAAAAGCTGCAACAATTGGGGCTAAACTCAATGAAATGGTAAGCCATTGAAACATGAATTAACATTGAAACATTTGTTAATTCATGGGCTTCTTTCTAAAGGCATATGCTCTGCGACCCACCAGTTGAGAATCACTGGAATAGATGAGACATCAACATCAATCCCCTTTGTAAAAATGAGGTCCAGTGTATTTCAGTGGCATTCTTCACATGTTGGGTAAAGTCTAGACTAGTAACAAGGTCCATCAATTCCACTGCTCTTTTTACATGCAGGTTAAAATCACCCAGTAAAATTACTCTATTATATTTGACAAGAGCAATCGACAGTAATTCAGAGAACTTCAGATAGAAAATTTGGATTTTGCTTTGGGGGTGTATAAATGGTTAATGCAAGAATGTGTTGTTGAGTTCTAACAACCATGGCTAAATATTCAAAGGTTAAGAAATCTCTAAAAGTGCATTCGGTGCATTCGGTGCAGGTGAACAAGTTAGAAAAGATGGTTGCTATTCCACCCCCTTCCTTGCCTTGTCTAGCAGAAAATAAGAAGCTATACTTTGGGGGAGAAGCCTCAATAAGTGTCACTGACGAGAGCCAACATTCAGTAAGGAATAGAAAATGTAGACTATATTGGGAAATAAAATCAGTAATATAAAAACTCTTACTAGAGAGCGATCGAATGTTCAATAATGACAACTTCAAATCATCTGAGGAGGACAATCAAGCTTCTTCAAGCTGATTTGCACTACGTTTTTTGATGTTGAAAGGCCAGTAGGTTTTGCAAAATAGGTTTTGCATACTGCATTGTAACGTTTGTGTAGTCTAATTATTCAGGCTGTAGGGGGAGCTGGTGGTACAAACAGGAGGTGAAGAGGTGGCTGGGGATGAAGCAGAGCAATCAGTGACCAAGTGTTGCCAGCTTGGCGACTTTCTCGCTAGATTTAGCGACTTTTCAGACCCTCTTAACGACTTTTTTTTTCTTCTAAAAATACACTAGCGACAAATTTAGCGACTTAGGTCGAGGTGTGGCGTGTGGGGCAGGAGGTCGCGGCAGGAGTGGGAGTTCAGTTGTATTGAGTTTTTCTATGGTTACGTTGACGCTCTCCCTCGAAGTGCGAGAAAGTGGTGCGCTATAGTAGGCCTATAAGCGACTCTATAAAGGTGCATTCACTTGAGACGCGGTGGGACACCGTACGCGTCGCAAGGTCGGGCTTTGTATTCTCGAGCACGGTAAGTTTTCATTCAACCTTTATTTAAAATTATCGGAGGAATAATTGAGGGGGACAAAGAAGCCGAGATTACACCATATAAAATTAAATAAACGAATAAACAAAACAGAGAAAATCAAACAAAACAAAATGAGTTAAAACAATTACAGGCAGACATGGGACGGTTATTATGTTCCTAAAGTGTTCAAAATGTACAAGTGTATTGATTTTTAAGTGATATTTCGCTATTCCAGTCCGCTGCACCAACACTGAAAGCTGTCCTTCCAAGATCAGTCCTGGCACGAAGTACCTGAAGCATCAGCCAGCCATTTATAAATAGACAAATACCAATGGTTAATACGTCTCTCAGCCAGAGAAGACTAACTGACCTCATCATATCGGTGATGAGTATCTTAACTATCATCGGTAATGAACGTATGGGCGGAATGGTCAACAGAATCTAAGGCCTTAAGTGTAGAGGCAGCAGCGTATCTATAGATTACATCACCATAATAATTAAAAAATGATAGGACAACTGCTTCAACGATCCTTTTCTTCTTTTATCGCAACTTACCGATAATGATGCCAATGTGATATTTAAACGTCAATTTCTCATCAAGCCAGATGCCAAGATATTTATATTCTGTGGCCCTCTCTTAATATTAAGACCATTCACAGTGGAAATATGCAAGTTACTGTAATGTATATATCTCGTTCGTGGAAACAGCATGAATTTAGTTTTGTTTGCATTAAGTACCAATTTAAGGCTAATAAGAGCATCTTGCAGCGCACTAAAGGATGATTGAACAGAATCAGCAATACAGTACAAAATGGAATCTTCCGCATAAAGATGAATTAGACAATCATGCAGGGAAGATACAATTGATTGTCATTGATATAAATGGTGAACAGGACAGGGCCCAGAAATGATCCCTGCGGCATGCCCATTGTAATAGGCAGGAATCCAGACTGGGCTCCCCCATCCTCACACACTGACGTCTTGTCATGTAGTAATGCTGAAACCAGCTGCGAGCATCGTTTGCCCTTCACCCACCCGAAATTGCCGCGTGGGGGTTGCGGCAAACGCGTTAACGCGTCTCAATTGAACGCACCTTAATACATACACAGTATAGAATAATATTTTCTCTGACTCTTCTCTGATATGTAAATAGTTTGTTTGAGCTTCTCTCTCACTCTTTCTCTCCGGATCTCTGGATTAGGTTGTTCCTATAGCTTGTAAATATGGAAATAGTTAATTTATTATTTAAATTAAGTTAGTTTGATCTTCTCCCTCCCTTTGTACATTTTTTTTAAAACTTCAAATATACAATGTCCCTGTAGTGACTTTGTGATTATTTGGCTAAAGATTTATCTATCTACCTTTTATACGGCTTAAGGTGATCTCTCCCTCGCTTGACACAACCATAGACATATGGACACAACCACTAACCTTTATGCAAATGAAAACACAGTCATATGCAAATGAGCGCATGACTTCATTTGGCGACTTTTAGCGACTTTGGCAGCTAGTGCTAGCTACTTTCATTGGGAAAGAGTTGGCAACACAGTGACCAGTGTGTAGTCCAGAGCTGTTGTGGAGCAAATAATGGTCAGTCAGTGATGTGAGGCTGTAGTAACTGCATGAAAAATGTTTGCTGGAAGTGCACTTATGCCATGGAAGCTGGGGTGGATACCATCTCTGCTGAAAGAGGATGCTCGTTCCCAAAAAATAATATAATTGCCAATAAATAGAATGTGTGATGGACAGACTGACTGATTTGTGGATCAAGCAGTCAGGAATGGATCATTGAGTTCCCATCATAACAGAATGTTAATGTTTCTGGTTTCGAACCGGGAGCCTTTCGCGTGTAAAGCGATGTGATAATCACTACACTACGGAAACAGCCGTTTTACGGTTTACGTTTCCTGCAGGGTTTACGTTTCCCGCTTTGCAAGTCTTATTCATTAATGGCTACATTTTTTAAGATGTGCAGGAAGTTATATCGCACTGTTTCTCTAGTGTAGTGGTTATCATTTTCGTCTCAAACGGAAAGGGTCCCCGGTTTGAAACCGGGCAGTTAATTAGCTGTCTGACAGCTAATTAGCTGTCTGATGAAGTTACGAAACCATTAGGTGAAATGCTTAGAAGTGTCTGTTTCTGTAGTGTAGTGGTTATCACGTTCGCCTCACACGCGAAAGGTCCCCGGTTCGAAACCGGGCAGAAACATTCTATTATGATCTAACGTTTGAGACATTAACTCATTCACGATTTTTGAACTGCTTGAACCAAAAATGCTCAGGTATAACGTTTCCCGCTTTGCAAGCCTGTAATGTTTGAGACATGAACTCATTCATGATTTTCGTACTGCTTGATCCAAGAATGCTCAGGATTTACGTTTCCCGCTTTGCAAGTCTGTACTGTTCCAAATGTGTATCAAAGTCAAGATGTTTCCGCCCGGTCTCGAACCGGGGACCTTTCGCGTGTTAGGCGAATGTGATAACCACTACACTACGGAAACTGTGCTATCTTTCTTCCTGCACAACTTAAAAAATGTAGTCATTCATGAAGTCATGCAGCTGGTGAAATCCAGTTAATTAGCTGTCTGCTGAAGATACGAAAACATTATGCGAAATGTTTGGAAATGGCCGTTTCTACTGTGTAGTGGTTATCACGTTCACCTCACACGCCAAAGGTCCCCGGTTCGGAACCGGGCAGAAACATTCTATTATGATATAATGTTTGAGACATTAACTCATTCATCGTTTCCTGACTTCTTGATCCAATAATGCTCTGTGTTCCCTTTCCCCCATGTTGTATGTTGTTGATGTGCAGGAACCTACATTGTACAAACCTGGCAGACCCATTCTATTACGATATAATGTTTGAGACATGAACTCATTCATGATTTCCATACTGCTTGATCCAAAAATATTCAGGGTTTACGCTTCCCACTTTGCAAGTCTGTACTGTTCCAAATGTGTATCAAAGTCAAGATGTTTCCGCCCGGTCTCGAACCGGGCAGAAACATTCTATTATGATCTAATGTTTGAGACGTGAACTCATTCATGA
>OMNO01067798.1:13953-25028 GCA_900303215.1 Trachyrincus scabrus | reverse complement strand
CTCTGATTCAATGAATCATGTTTGTTGGGACCAGTATATCAAATCCGTCTTCTCCAAATGGAATTCACTCATGGTTTCAGAGAACCGAACGGTTATAACCCGTACTGATGGTTAGCATGAAGCTAGTCCCAGGTTATTGATGGTTAGCATGAAGCTAGTCCCAGGTTACTGATGGTTAGCATAATGCTAGTCCCAGGTTACTTATGGTTAGCATGACGCTATTCCCAGGTTACTGAGGGTTAGCATGACGCTAGTCCCAGGTTACTGATGGTTAGCATGACGCTAGTCCCAGGTTACTGATGGTTAGCATGACGCTAGTCCCAGGCTACTGATGGTTAGCATGACGCTAGTCCCAGGCTACTGATGGTTTTAGAGAAGTGTGCTTACTGTTCTAACACCTAACCATTCTATTCTTCCTCTGTGGTCTCCAGGTGAGATCATCAGCAACGTGCGTGACCTGCAGGGTCTGGCGGTGGACGCTAAAGCAGAGAAGGAGAAGCAGAAGGCTGAGGTGAAGCACATCCTGCAGCAGAAACAGAGAGCACTGGCCGACCTGTTCAAGATGCTCCGAGATATAGGTGAGACGCACGCACACACACACACACACACACACACACACACACACACACACACCTGTTCAAGATGCTCCGAGATATAAGTGAGATACATATACATTGCACATAAATAAACTCTATTAAAACAATTCAAATCAAGTAATACAAGATCATGATATTCATGGTATTAATAATGATATTCATGGTATTATTATTAATATTATTCATGGTATTATCATGGTATTAATAATGATATTCATGGTATTATCATGGTATGGTATTAATAACGATATGCATTGTATTAATAATGGTATGCATGGTATTATCATGGTATTGATAATGATATTCATGGTATTAATAATGATATTCATGGTATTATCATGGTATTGATAATGATATTCATGGTATTAATAATGATATTCACGGTGTTATCATGGTATTAATAATGATAATCATGGTATTAATAATGACATGGTGACATTGTCCTGGTCGGTGTCTAGGTCTGTCGTACCGTAAGGGACTGACGTGGAACCGCACCGTGGACCCAGAGAACACCATGTGTATGGCTCCTCTGGAGATGAACACTGTCCTCAACACGGTCCTCAGCTCCGTCCACACCCAGGAGAAGACGTACGTACTCCCAGAGAGAGTCACTCTTATTTATTCTTACACTTCTTACAAAGATGATATGATTTCCATGTCGATAAGAACTTTTGGACTGATTGAATGGATGAACAACCTTGTTCTTCGGGACATGATTACGTATCATACGTGTTCAGGTGGATGCTAGGGTTTCCATCATGGTGACGGAAAAGGCTTTTCCCTCCTTGAACCTCTATATGCCTTCTCCAGGTTGTTCTCAGAGTTAGGATATAAACTGTCATGTCTTCTCCAGGTTGTTCTCAGAGTTAGGATATAAACTGTCATGTCTTCTCCAGGCTGTTCTCAAAGTTAGGATATAAACTGTCATGTCTTCTCCAGGCTGTTCTCAGAGTTAGGATATAAACTGTCATGTCTTCTCCAGGCTGTTCAGAGTTAGGATATAAACTGTCATGTCTTCTCCAGGTTGTTCTCAGAGTTAGGATATAAACTGTCATGTCTTCTCCAGGTTGTTCAGAGTTAAGATATAAACTGTCATGTCTTCTCCAGGCTCTTCTCAGAGTTAGCGACGGCGTGGGACGGCTGTCAACAGTACTACTTCAGGTCCTGGGCCCGGAGGAGCGCCCTGCAGACCGCCCTCCAGACTGCCGCCAAGGTCAGACACACACGCCCTCACGCTAACCAGCATGCTAAACATCAAGCTAACCATCACACTAACCACCATGCTAAACATCACTCATCACAATAACCGTCACGCTAGCATCTCACTACATATAAGACTAACCGTCACGCTAACATCTCACTACATACGTATATGGCTAACCGTCACGCTAACATCTCACTACATATAAGGCTAACCGTCACGCTAACATCTCACTACATATAAGGCTAACCATTAAGATCACTATCCCACTAGTGGGGGATAGGTCACGCTAGCCGCTAACATTATGCTAACATGACTTGTGTGTATAATATACAGAATGTGTGTGTATAATATACAGAATGTGTATATAATATATAGGATGTGTGTGTATAATATATAGAATGTGTGTGTTGGCGTGCAGGAGCTGGGTCTGGGGAACATCGAGCGCTGCCGGGGCTTCTCCTCCCATCTCTTCAAGCTCCTCCTCCGACAGAGAGGACGCCTCGCCTCCCTCACCCAGCACTGGGTGCACCTCAGGTAGGGATGCCCCCTGCTGGTCATCTTAACTCATTAAAGGGCCCTTATTTTACCACCAGGTGCTGACACTCCCGCTTGTGATGTCGCTATAGGATAGATCTTGAAATCACACCTGGTGGGGAAATAGGGGCCTTTTAACCACGAGGCAGCATTCAGAGTTTATGCTCAATTGTTAGTGGAGGGCTTGCTTTGAAAGTAGATCCTGCTCTAGCAGCCTTATGATTGGTCAGAATGTTATTCTTGCCAACTTGGACTTGCTGATGCAAGGATTGTCCTGTGTTACGCCTTATTGACGGCTGAATGGTATAAAAGTAATTCAGTTGGCAAAGAGAGTCATGCTTTAACAGTGGAATCTAATACGTGTCTAATACCCCCTCCTCACCTCCAGGAGGCTAACGGTTAGCATTCAGGGCCTTCAACAGCACCTCCAGAGCCCCAGCCAGGGGGAGGAGGGCCTCCCCCCCCAGGAGCCTCTCCGGGCCTGGGTGCAGCGAGGCCGGGCCCTGGCCTCCCAGACCAGCCTCCTCCTCCAGCAGCTCCTCTGGCTGCTCCACTGCTGCCCGGAGGACCTTCAGAAGACAGAGACCGAGACGGGAGACCCGGGCCTGGGCCTGGGACCACCCACCACCACCACCCCCCGGTGCCTGTCCCCGCTGGCGGACCACCGGCAGCCTGCCGGCTGTCTGATGAGGCGGGGGGACGCGAACTGGGTGAAGGTGAGCCGGGCTGTGGAGGCCATGCTGGAGGAGACCCAGGGGCTGAAGACGGAGCTGGACGCGGTGGAGCGGGAGACCTCGCAGGGACCGCTGCACACCTGGTGAGAAACCTTTCAGACATTCTAGAGCCGTCCACAGACATCCTAGAACCAGAGCACACAACGCTTCTAGAACCTTCTAGAACATTCTTGAGTTATATGCCAAGGCCAAGTCTTATCACGCTCTGATAAACTACACAGAACCACACATCATCTCGAGCGACCAAAACCAAACGTTCCATCATATCCTCATCTCTCTGTCGCTACCAGGAGCCATTTCGCCGCCTGCCGGTCCGGTCTGGAGCGGCTGGGCGCCGTGGCGACCCAGATTGGCGACGTGGAGCAGATGTTCGCCCCAGCGGTGTGCGTCGGCGGTACGGACAACCTCCCCGCCGTCAGCCAGAGCCTCCGCTACCTGCGAGGAGAGCTGGACACCTTTGTGATAGGGTTCACCACCTGGAAGACCCAGCAGCTCTCCCTAGGACAGCCGGCAGGTATGGAATGCTTTTATACAGCGTTGTTCTGAACTGTGGCCACTCCACACGCTTTACAGTGAGTGCCTCACATACACACTTTCATACACACTTTCATACACACATTCATGCACATATTCAACCGACAGCTGTGTCAACCATGAGAGGCAGCAGCCAGCTGGTCGGAAACAGTTATGGTTACGTGTCTTGCTCATGTTGAGGTGTATTGAGGTTGTGTCTGCTGTGTCCAGGTCCTGATCGTGTCTTCAGCTCCGGGTTCTCCTCTGAGGTGGAGAAGACCATCACCAGGGTGTTGTGTGCTGTCCAGGCGCTGGTCAAGAGGAGAGAGCAGCGCCAAGACAAGCCCAAACACCCCAAGAGAGGTCAGAACAGAGGCTTTTATACACTTTTATACACCTATGCACCAGTAGGGGCCAGTATTGCAATACAGCCGGCATGCTAATGTATATATTACAGCACTATTTACACAAGTTGTTCTGCAGAGATCTGCAGTCAATATTTCAAAAAAAGTTTCAAATGAAAGTTTCTGAATGGTTTCCCTCATGGCCAGCAGGGGGAAGTATTGCCCTCTACTACCAACTTACTTACTGGTTTAGTTTGACTAGCTTTTATACTATAGCGTGTTTTGACAAGCTCTGAACAGTAATGGGTTGTTTTCATGATTCTATACTTTAGAGAGTGATGAAGAGGAGGGTGCGAAGGAGGATGACGAGGAGGAGCCTGTGGAGGACCTCCTGAAGCCCGGTCACCTGACCCGCCTTCTGGAGGAGGAGCTATCTGCGGAGGTGGACGCCCTATCCTTAGGGGAGGTGACCTCTGACCTCACACAGCTGCTGGGAAGACTTAGGACGCACCGGGACTCCTGCCAGCCTCGCCAGCTCCAGGTAGGAGAACACGTCCATAAGTACTACTATATATACAACTATATATATATATATATACACACACACACATAGTATGTGAGGACCGACTTCTGGGTGAATGTTTAACATAGTGTCCAAGTCCACTACATTATATAGAGGGCTGACTTGTAGCAGAATGTAGAAGATGAAATATCATGTAATATGGTTTATGACTTAGGACTTCTTGGAACAGAATACTGGTTTATGAGGACCGGCTTCTGCGTCCAAGTCTACTGAACTTATATAGAGGAAGACTGACTTGTAGCCGAATGTAGAAAATTAGAATATCATTTAGAATATTACAGTCTTCAGTAGATGTATGGTATAACGTATGGTTGTGTGTGTGGTTCTCTCATGTGTTCCTGTGTGGTCCTTGTGTGAGCAGGATCTGAGCCAGGCATGTGGGATGCTGGTGCGTCTGGAGCCCATGTTGGGGGTCTACACGGACCTGGTCCGCTACTATGTGGCGGTCTCGCTGGGTGCCCACCGCAGCACCGGCAAGCTGCTGTCCGTCCTGGCTAGCATCTTCACCGAGCTAGCTCAGAAGGTACCGTCTAAAACTCCCTGTCAGATAGGAAGCGCTGAGTCATGCTGTGCTAACTCAGTTATTTACAATGGGATGTGGCTAGCTAGGTGTGGGCGCTAAAGTTAAAAGCTATAGATAAAAGGGTTAGGGTTAAAAGCTGAAGTTAAAAGTTAACGTTTAAAGATAACGTTAATGGCTAATATTGACAGCTAAAGTTACAAGCTAAAGCTAAAGTTACTAAACCCTTCATCAAAACATAAAGCATATACTTTATGATTGCTGAAGGCGTTGGGTATTTCCTATACGATATAGAATGTGTATAATAATAATATCACACGGCGGTAATACCTACTAATCCCCATATATCTCGCAGGGCTTCTGCCTGCCCCAGGATCTGATGGGTGGAGGAGAGGGTGAAGGGTCCACAGACTTCCACGACTACGAGGGCGGAGGCATCGGAGAGGGGGAGGGAACCAAAGACGTCAGCGACAAGATCGAGAACGAAGATCAGGTGAAACGCCCTCCTCCGCTACTAGAGTACAGCAGTACTACGGATGTCCCGTCTGGCATTACTGAAGTAGCATCTTGTCTTCATACTGCAGTAGTATGCGCTAGAAGGGTCTACCTGTATTCCTATTTGAATATTATTTGTATTTGGATAGAAAGTGAAACTCTTCAGATGAAGTCAGGTATTGTAACTATGTGCATATTTCTGCCTGTAATACCAGTGATTAGTATCAGTTTGCTCATGGCTACTCATCATTTTGTCTGTTCATATATACATGACCTTTCACGGGACCTTTCAAACACACCATCAAATATCCATTCACCTATAAGTCTGCTATCTCCCATGACCCCATATGCATATCAGGCGACCCCAAGTGCATGGACCTGGAGGTCCATGCAGTGTTTCCCAACCTGGGGGTCAGGACCTACTTGGCAGACCAGACCAGAAGCTGTGTCTCCCCAGCGTGTGCTAACCTCTTGTCTCTGCTAGGTGGAGGACACCTTCCAGGAGGGCCAGGAGAAGGAAGAGCAGCCGGAGGAGAAGGGAGACATCAAGGCGGAGGACAACGCCATCGAGATGACCGATGACTTTGACGGCCAGATGCACGACGGGGACGGACAAGAGCAAGGTGGTTTAATAACCTTTAGTAACCTTTAATAACCCTTAGTAACCTTTAATAACCTATGAAGTAACATTCAAAACTAACAGTAATGACGATGCCATCCAAGGTCTCTCTGGTTATCACATTTATATTTTTATGAACCCATTTTTATTTCTTGTTCTTGTTAAGCACTTTGTATTGCCGTCGTCGTGCAGAAGTTTGAATAAACGTGTTTCCTCGAGCTCAGACGATGAAGACGAGTCTGACAAGGAGGACGAAGAGGAGCTGGATAAGAAGATGGGGGACCTCGGTGAAGGTCAGACCGACACCCTGGACGAGAGGATGTGGGGCGACCAGGACGACGAGGAGGAGGACCAGGATGGGAGTGACAAAGAGGAGGAGTTTGGCCAGGGAATGGACCAGGTGTGTACAGCTCCTCCTATGTCTGATGTAGATAACTGATCACCTGAAGCGCTACAGTCTTAACGTTATGTCACTTGAGATCAGGTGCCAACAGTCCCGTTTTCAGCTCTATCTCGGTACGATTTGCTCATTTGCCCTATTAATGTTTTATTTTTTATATTATATGTTTCACTTATTTTGTACTGTGACTGCTGCTACTTGTAGCTACTCTATATGTCATATCTCTAGTACGTCTTTTATAGCGTGCTGCGTAGTTGACCCTTACCTCATCATTGACCAGAATGACCCGGTGGTATGCGGTGCAACTGATGAAGCATCCTGACTTTTAGCTCAGGGTCTAAGACGAGTGTTGCTGTGTCCTCCTCTAGACGGAGTCTGAACTGGTGGCTAAAGATGACAACCAGGACGCAGCAGAGCCCAACAAGGAGAACAAGAAGAACAACCAAGAGCAGGAGGAGCAGATGGACCAGGAGGAGAAGGAGAAGATCCACGAACAAGGAGATGAGGTTCGGATGTTATGTTTTCTTCTGTTTTTATATCTAGCTATGGGTCTATCTTATTTTACTGTCCATCTTTACTCTCAGGAGTTTTACTTGTCTTTTTACCTGCCAGAGTGGAAAGCTCTACTGGCCAAGCAACTGTTTTAATATGTAACCCTGCGTTGTTTTACCTGCCAAATGGTCAAATCTATCAGCCATTGGCTGGTGGCAGGCTTTCATTTTGGACATTTTTCATCAATCCTGTGTTGATTCCTGTGTGCTTCACATTAACTTCCTGGGTGCTTCGCATGAACTTCCTGTATGCATAACATGTACTTCCTGTGTGCTTATGATGTACTTCCTGTGTGTTTTAACATGTTCTTCCCATGTGTTTGTCTTTGTGCGTCCCTCAGAGGGAGTTTGACGAGAATGAGGTGGACCCGTACCACGGGAAGCAGGACAAGAAGCCAGAACCAGAGGCTATGGACCTCCCAGAGGAGCTGAACCTGGACCAGCAGGACCAGCAGGACGAGGACGAGGAGGGAGATGGTGAGGAAGATTTAGCAGATTAATTCCGATAGTCACTACTCAGCAGGTAGGGGTCAGGGGGCGTCTTGCCTACAGGTTGGACTGCAGACATTGGGGATTGAACCCATAACCTTTTGGCTGGGAGTCGACACCCTAACAACAAGACTATCCTGTCTTGTTGTTAAAAATCTGTATCAAATCAGTATTTATTTGTTTATTGATCAAATATTTCTGTTGCTGCCGGTTCTGTGTTTGGTGTTTCCGTTCAAGTGCAAACACTTACTCTTTTAGTGTTACGGCTGGTTCCCCTTCTAATGGAGAACAACAGTCCGAGGTCGGTCTCAACTTCTGTTCTCTCCCTGGTTCCTAGAAGAGAACCCATTGGACATTGATGAGCAGCCCATGACCCTGGACGAGAAGGAGGGAGGGGACAAGGAGGGCGACGAGGAGGGAGACAAGGAGGGAGACGAGCAGATGGACGACCAGCCCGACCAATCAGGAGAAGAGAATGGCCAGGAGCCCAAGACTGAGGAGGAGGAGGGGAAGGAAGGAGGAGAGGAGAAAACGGACGAGGAGAATGCAGACCAGGTTAAGGAGGAGGAGGAGGAAGAGAAGGAGAATGGACAAGAGGAGGATCTGGCCGTCCCGAACGACAGAGGACAGAACCCCAAGGTGTGTTTTAGTTTAGTTGACTATTTACTGTTTAGTCATGTAGCAGACAGATGCATGTCATTAAGGAGCAGGTAGGGGTTAGACAGTACAGAGACGGGTCATTAAGGAGCAGGTAGGGGTTAGACAGTACAGAGACGGGTCATTAAGGAGCAGGTAGGGGTCAGAGATCATTATGGAGCAGGTCGGGGTTAGGGGGCATCTTGCTCAAGGATGCCTACATGTTGGATGACATTAGGGATCGAACCCAGAACCTTTGGACTGGGAGTGGAACAGCCTGACCACTACACTATCCTGCCCCTTTACCTGGTAACACTCAGCTAACAGACAGACAAGAGGGACAGAGGAACACATTCAGTGGTCACATTTCTCTCTGATTCAATATTTTTATTACGTTTCATTGCACCGAGTGAATTCATGGAATCGCTTAACCAAAGAATAACTAAACTGAAATCATGCTGTCTTGAAGTTTGTTCTAGATGGCCTATTCTTCTTACTGGACAACTGTCATTCAATGATCATATATTTGGCTTTTAAAAACCCTTACTTCACTAAATGGTTTCCATCTTTTAACTCCTGCGATGTCTCCCGACCCCAGGAGGAGGAGGAGGAGGAGGACAAGGAGGCGGTGGATGAGGAGCAGCCAGAGTCTGAGGAGAGGAAGGAGCACAGTGCCGACGGGCAGACCAGTGAGCAGAACGTCCAGAGCGACACGGCGGTGGAGCTGGCGGGGGAGGCGTCGGAGCGCGACCGGGCCAAGGAGGTACAGAACCCGCCGCGCACCTTTCCTTTGTGATCCGGAACATTCTAGGACCTCCTCTGACTAGAACGTTCTAGAACCTTCTGGTCCAGAAAGTTTTAGAACCTTCTGGACCAAGAGGTTCTAGAATCTTCTGGTCCAGAAAGTTAAAATTTTTGTATTTTATGCTAACCCCTGTTGCACTATTCTAGTGTCTCACGTGTTTCTGCCGTGTGCGTGTTAGGAACACGGGTGTGGAGCCGCCGACGCCAGCCAATCAGAGGGTCACCAGTCCAAGCTCACAGCCAGGATGGCTTCTCAGAAACAGACCCAAAGCAAAACCCAGGTACTACTACCCTTTCAGAACTATAACCAGACACCCAGGTACGAGTCCCTTCAGAACCATAACCAGATGCCCAGGTACGAGTCCCTTCAGAACCATAACCAGATGCCCAGGTACGAGTCCCTTCAGAACCATAACCAGACACCCAGGTACGAGTCCCTTCAGAACCATAACCAGATGCCCAGGTACGAGTCCCTTCAGAACCATAACCAGACACCCAGGTACGAGTCCCTTCAGAACCACAACCAGACACCCAGGTACGAGTCCCTTCAGAACCATAAGACTGTATTATGTATTATTGGTGCGATTGGCAATACTGAATTTATTATGTGATTGCAAAACATAAACACCTTTTTCCTCTTTTCTCTCCGGCTGTTTTTGTCTCAACACATTCAGTCACATTTACTCTTATTTTGTTAACATTACCATTCAACTTCTCTTCCTTCCCGCCATGCGTCTCAGAGCTTCAAGAGGAAGCCCGGCCAGGCGGACAACGAGCGGTCGACGGGCGACCACAACGAGCGCGTCAACAAGCGCCTTCGCACCGTGGAGAATTCTGAGGACCGCGTCGAGGACGGCAAGCGGAAACAGGATGCGAAGCAGGAATCTGACCTGTACGAACACATCAAGCAGGGAGAGACGGAGTACGACACGCAGACCTACGGTGAGATAACCGTCAACAGTGGATGCTGGCTAAATGTGGAAGCTAGCTTACCACAGTCGCTAGCTAACCACAGTCGCTAGCTAATCGTGGCTGCAAGCTAACTAACTGTGGGAACTATAAAGCTCAACAAAAAGCCAAAAAAAGCTCAACAATAAAGTTCAGTTCAATTCTAACAGATAACTGTTGACGCTAGCTTACCGCTCATGCTAGCTTATTTTCTACAATCCATGATATCATTACGATTTTACCAAAACTTTTATGTGAGCAAAGCCCCCCCCGGCTGTGTTGTGTTTCAGACGTCGCTAGCGCTGAGCAGCAGAAACCAGCCGCACCCCAGCAGGACCAGGACCCCGATGACAATGAGGATGTTGCCATGGATACGGAGGAGCAGGAGGAGCAGCTGAAGGCCTCGGAGGACCAAGAGCTGAAGCCAGAGCAGCTGGACTCCACCAGGATCTCCAAGAAAGGTGTAGCATCATCATCATCATCGTCATTGCTACATCAGGAACAGACTGGCTGGGGGTCGGATGCTGTGTGTGTGTGTGTGTGTGTGTGTGTGTGGGTGTGGGTGTGGGTGTTTGTATTGGGTGTTTGTGTGTTTAAACCTCCACCCTCTCTTCCTCCGTCAGGGCTGGACAGCGGGGAGATGGAGGTGCAGATGAGGCGAGAGGAGGAGGAGGAGGAGGCGAGGAAGGAGGGGAGAGATGTTGTGGATGAGGAGCAGCGAGATCGGACCACCGAGTCCACCATCCACACCGTCCCAGAGCTGCTGGTGGAGCTCTCAGAGGTACACACACACACACACACACACACACACACAGGTACTCACACACACATACACACAGAGGTACACACTCACACACACACACATACACAGAGGCACACACACACACACACACACACACACACACACACACACAGACACACACACACACACACACACACACACACATACACACACACACACACAGGTGCTCACGCTCACACACACACACACACACACACACTCTCTCTCTGACAGACACCAGGTAAACAACAAATAAACACAAAGATAAAAACAAACAGGATTCACCTCCCAGTCCAACGGTTCTGGGTTTGAACCGCAATGTCC
>OMNO01067798.1:0-10000 GCA_900303215.1 Trachyrincus scabrus | reverse complement strand
CCCCCGCCGGGACCCATGCTTGCTCTTTGTGGGCCGAGTCCAGAGCGGGATTTTAGTGTCTCTTCCTGGGATAAGATAACCGGGTTCGAACACTCCCGTAACAGCAGCCGCTGGCGACTAGCTGTGGTGACGGGTTCCATTTAAATACACCGGTGGAGATCTGGTCTGTGTGATGGTCAGAGAGGACGGAATTCTCAACTGCATGAACTGAAATGCTTTGTCCAATTGATTTCAGCCTAAAGCTGCTTTTGTGTGCGTCGTTTAAAATATTTATTTTTAACAGTTTGTCGATAGAGTTCACACTCGACGACGTCGCCGTGTCAAATATCACTTCCTGTCGAAATTAGACAAACCTTATTAACCCCATCTGGGATTCACCTTTGACCTCTCTGTCTCCAGAAACGGCTCAGCTGCTGATCATAGTGTCTGACGGCCGCGGTCTGTTCCTGGAGGGGAAGGAGAGGGTGACCAGCGCCGTCCAGGCGGCCAGGGGCGCCAACGTCTTCGTCATCTTCGTCGTGCTGGACAACCCAAACTCCCGAGTAAGAACCCACCACTCTGAACTCCTCCCTCAAACCAAACGCAACGCTGGTCCATACACTATATAATACATATCTGTAATAAACGACTTACATTTTAAGATGGAGAATCTACATTTTGGCAGATTTTAACAAATAATCAAATAACAATTGAGTAAAGACACTGGATTGTCCTGTTGGTGATGGTACCTTAATTTACAGTAAAACGGTTATTTCACCCATAACACTGAGCCCTGAAGTTGAAGGGTAAGGGTCAGTACAGTAGCGCTGGTCTGGTGTCTGACTGAACTATGTCCTCTACAGGACTCCATCCTGGACATCAAGGTTCCCATCTTCAAGGGTCCGGGGGAGCTGCCGGAGATCCGCTCCTACATGGATGAGTTCCCCTTCCCCTTCTACGTCATCCTGAGGGATGTCAACGCCCTGCCGGAGACCCTCAGCGACGCCCTGCGACAGTGGTTTGAACTCGTCACGGCAACCGACCAGTAGACCAATGAGAAGCCATTTTTGTAGGCGGGGAAAGCAGAGGGAGGAGCCGGGGAGGGGCGGATAACCAACTGCACAACTGTTACCAGCCAACCAGAACTACAGAAAAATAACACAACAAACAAACGAAACAAAAAACTATTCTGGGCTCGGAAAAAAGACGGATTTACCGCTGTACATGTGCCTTTATTTTTTATTTTAATTTTGACTGATTTTATTAGACTGTAGAGTTTGTTAGCAACCATTTGCTGTGCTGTCCTTGTCTTCAGAGAGGAATTCCCGAAGTTTCTTTTATAAAAAACAAAAAACAAAAAAAAACTGGATTGCTCTAACTTGCACGTCCCAAATGATCTGTGTGATTCGCTGACGTGTCTGTGAATACCTTCCTTGTGATTCGCTGACGTGTGTCTGTGAATACCTTCCTTGTTTTCCTCTTGTACAATAACCCTCCCGTACCGCACACACCCGTGTGGACACGAGTCAGTGTTAACACCTCCATCGAACTACTCCTCTTCATCGTGAACACAGCTGTTGTACGTAAGGAAACGTGTGCGTTTTAATAAAAAATCGGAATAGACGGTAGCCCGTAATATCATGATGACAAACGGTAGCATGTTGATAACTGGTCTTGGCGGACCATTACAGAAACTCTGAAACGCGGCGTGCCTTCGCAAAGGAAACCCATTTCGCCAACTGTCAACACGCATTTATCTGTGAAGTTCAAGATTTTTAGAGACTTGGTTCTTATGCACTTTGAAGCACAGGGACTGCGAACTTCAATTTTGATATAAACTCTTAACCGATTTTTGGCGGTGGTTTTAGCACCACATATCTGCTGTTTTCATCTGACAACCAAACTGTGTGAGACTCGGTAAAGGACAGCTAGGAACTCATCACTGTGTATGTTAGTAGGTTTGGTTAAAAGGTGTTCATCATTGTGCGTTGAAAAATGTTTAATAACACATGTGTTTTGTAACGTGGACATTACATGTATGGAGATGTCGGTTATAATGATCAGGTTGTTTCTCCATGCCCATCCAACTAATAAACCATGCCATGACACGTATGATCGTGAAAATAAACACGTTTTCCACCATTTTTTTTGGGCAGTGTTTGTACTTCAGCAGTGTTTTCCAACCTTGGGCTCACTTGGGGTCGCCTGAAATGCATTTATATACAAACTGATTCTGTAGCCACGAGCAAACCACCACTAACTACTTCACTGGGACATTACGACATTTTACTGGCAGGTGGGGTAAATGACGTGTGTGGCACAACAATATAAAAAGTTGGGGTAGCAAGAATTTTCTGACCTCAAATTGAGGCCACAGGTGCCATAACTGACGTACAGGCTGGAGGCAATTTGGTCTCCACGCCACCAGATGGCGACAACGTCTCTGGGTTTTTTTACTCGTCGGTTTTCGATTCCGTCACGCATCTGAAACATGCGTGACGGATGTCATGTAAACAGCAGCGATGTCCGGCTCAAGGTTACCTGCTGCAGCCTTAACCTTAAAACAGGTATGTATCAGACTTAAACACCTTTTGTATGTATTGTATTGTGTATTTATGTGGATGTTTAAGTGCCGACAGTTGGGTGCTTACCGAGTAGGTCACCTTGCAGTATTGAATGTCGGGTAAACAAAGTTGCAAAGTATTGGATCATCCAAGATTCTCACATTCATGTCCTTAACCTTTTGACATCACTTAATCAGTCGTCATGTTATCCTTTTTATACGTAACGTTGTATATAACGGCTCCTGACAACTCGTTTTAAATCAATAATCTACCGCTGAGTTAGACTTTATTAATGACAACATGACGACTCTTGGTTCCCTCAGCGAGTCACCCTGTTTAGGGCTGCGGGGTCTCAGCCCTTCTGCACCCCAGGGTGCTGTACCTGCTGCCAGTACAGTACAGTGACGACCGAGTGGGTGTGATGTGCTGTGCTATTGTTTTGTTTGGGACAGTTTCTGCAGAGGCAGCGGGTGTTGGGCCTCTACAGGACTTTGCTGAGGACCATCCGAGAGGTGCCAGACCAGGCGGACCGTCGGTACCTGCAGGGCTGGGCCAGAGACGAGTTCCAGAGGAATAGAAACGCCACGAACCAGGTAAGCCGCATGAAGACTATAATACAAATTAAATAAAACGCTTACTAAGTACATGCAGCTTTTATTTGTATGGAGTGTAGGGTGCGCTATTCTCTGTACCCAGTAGTGTCTCGTTTTTACCTTCTCACTTTCTCATATTTTATTTCACCCAGAGTTGCCTTTGATACTTTTGCTTTTTTTGTATAACTTCTACGTTTTTTGTATGATGTAGTCGATGAACATTGCCTTGTCATAATGATTATTATATTATACCGCACATCTGATACTCAAACTCTGACGTCTTGTGTGTAACGGTTACTTAATTTAGGTGTGATTTGAATTAAATGTTTTCTGAGCTGTCGATGGATTCATTACGAGAAATTATTATTTCACACTTTTTTTCTATCACAATCGTGACAACTGTTCTGTTCTAAAACACATGCTTAATTAAGTTTAGAGTAGCAATATTGTTATACACAGTGTATACATATCCACAGTCGGTTTATCTGCTGTTTGACCCTCTTAGGATGCCATCCGCATGATGATAATGCAAGCTAACAACCACCTGGAGGAGCTCCAGAGGTCCCTGGCGCTGGCCAGGAGCTAGCAGTCCGCCGGGAGCAGCTCACACTCTTCACGTGTGGCTCATTTTGGGGTCCTCGCGATGATGACCACCTCATGAGATTATTGGCTTTACTGGGCCTGCTGCAGAAGACCTTGATACGATACTGGGGACATGAAGATGAGAGGAAGAGACGCGACAGAGACGTATGAGGACCTACTGGCAACCAAACGGAGGACTCAGCCAATCTTCTCTATATGAGATGTTGGTCAGACCCACCAGATCTGCTGGGATGTATTCTGCTAAATTCTATTTATGAAAGTAAAAGTTTACCCATCTGGCGAGTGGACCCTCCCGGAAAGCCATTGAAGGGCCGTTTTTGGTCCCTGGGTCCACAGTTTGGACCCAGGGCTGAAGAAAACACTTGTTGGCTGAAGAGGAAGGCACATCAGAAGAACTGAGTGGAATGGATAAGTGATGTGGATTAAAATAAGTTCAAAAAACACAGACAGTCAGGATCTTTTTTTTCCATTTTCTTAGAAATACATAATCTGAGTTTTACACAGAGTACATTCTCTGAAATCATCCATGGTCAAGAAATGGACATGACTAGAAATACACATGTATTGGCATCTTCAGTTTGATACAATCTGTGATTCTCCAGTGTGGGAACAGGTTTTGAGATTGTCTTGAAATGTGTGTGAGAGAGAGAAAGATGTAGTTATAATTTAGCTATAATGCGTAGTTTAGCTTGTTATACATGTTACTGTTGGAGAGTAAAAACAACACCCTGGACAGCGTTTCCCAGGGTCCTTTCTGTTCTCTGATGATCCAGTTTCTTCATCCGCTCCTAAGATTGCGTAAACGGATGCAAAACGTTTTCATTTACAGCCTTATTTGCCAAAATACCAAATGGTGATATTTTAATGTACGATACAATTCAACTTTATTTAAATCGTCATTTGAAGCTGAGCTATAATGTTTAATCCTACGGACCAGTGAAACATTGTTTTATTTAAAGGAAGACTTCCAGCATGTTAATCAATCCTAAAAAAAAGCTTATCTTGGCAGATTCTACATTTTTAGCAGTTACTGTTCCAGACACACAGTATGTAACAGACCCAGACCCTCTGGGTCGAAGGTTAAACGTTGTAACCGCTAACCGCCACTAACCACATATAATATATTATGAATATTATACTGGGAATGACGAGGCTGTGTTGCTAGGATACGTGAGACGTTCTCGCTACATCTTTAATGCCCATGATAAGAGATGTAAACTGTAGAACCAATACTGGCACAATAAAGCAAGATATTATATACCTGATCCTACTTATATGAACTATTTATATACCAGATCCTCAGGTTTGAAACCATGGTTATCGCGGTCCATCCTACTTGGGTTGGGTTCAAATCCCGCCAGGTTTTCGAAGTACACAAAAATGTATCCCAGTTCAGTAGACACACGAGGTCAGGATAACAAGTTAGTCCTCCCATGATGAGAAGAACCTCTAAACACGACAGCCCCTCCTCTGGTGAATTCTGATTGGCTTATCTCGGAGCTTGATCACCTGGCACCAATTTCCTCCAATCAGAAACTGCGAATGCAAACGTCTATTTGGTGCTGTAACTGCAGTTTTACTTTGACACGTCATCGTGTGTGTGTGTGTTTTTGTGTGTGTGTGTGTCAACGCCGATGCTAACTCTTAATGGTGTGTGTGAGCCAACGCTAGCAGCTAGCATGTTATCCCTCGTCGCGGCCGCTGGGCCGTAGCAGCCGCAGCTCCTCCTCCAGGCAGCCGATCCGCTCCACCAGCGCCTCCGCCTGCCGGTCGGCCTGCCGGCGCGCCTCCTCCGCCTTCCGCTCGTACCAGCGCTCCATCTGGCTGGACATCGCCTCAAAGAAGTACTGCGTCACCTCCAGGGCATGCATGCCCTCCGGCTCCTGCTCCAACGTGGGCTCGCTGCTGGCCGGATCCCCGAACACCTCCAAGGTCTGGAGGTGTTCAGCTCCGGCGGCCGGTGTCGCCGCCATGGCGGAGGAGGAGCCCAGGGCAACGCCCCTGGGCTTGGTCCGACCGTGGGAGTGTCTCTTGTGGAGCTTGGTCTTGGTCCGGTCTCCTTTGTGGCCGTGGTGGTCCGGGTCTCGCCGGTCGGGTCGGGAGCCGAAGTGGCGCTCAGCGGTGGGGGAGAGGCTGCTGGCTCGGCTGGCCCCTCCCCACCTCCTCCGTTCTGTAGGAACACAAGACACGGTTCAGACCTAACCGAGCCTCTGAAGTCTGGTGATGTGTTTTTATTTAGTCAGTTTATGAGTTTAGAAATGTCAATCCATCAATGAGCGAATATGAAACACGAGTAATGAGTTGCAGTGATTGACAGCCAGGGAGGCCAATACAAATGCTGTAGAAGAGTTTAGCTGAACTTTTGGCAGCTTTTTTGGCGAATCACAGACGCAGAAGAATAAATGTGAGCACCGTACCAGCGGGGCCTATACCTATTGGACACAGAAGTATAACTTTGGCTTTATCTCTGGTACCTTTCCTCCTCCCTGCTCTGTCCTCTGTGGCCTCCAAGTCCTGCGGTTCCGGCTGCTTCCTGCGGGGGTCAGTATAGGGCGCAGCCGGTCTCTCCTTGGGTCTCACCACAGGACTCAGGGGCAGGGGTGGACTCACGACGACTGCGTTACGATGCTTCTCACCGTCTATTAGATTAGAATTTGATTAGATGACATCCTAACACACCGCTAGTTTGACATGTTGACAGTCCGTTGTCTGATGATGTAACGCTGACTTATATAACCCCTTAGCCACATTCAAAGTCTCTTCTAAGAGACTTTTTTAGAGTTTGTTGGGATGATGCGCAGGGTGTAGTTCCAGGTGGCAGGGTGTAGTTCCAGGTAGCAGGGTGTCATGAGCTACCAGTTAGCAGGGTGTAGTTCCAGGTAGCAGGGTGTCGTTAGCTACCAGTTAGCAGGGTGTAGTTAGCTACAAGGTAGCAGGGTTTAGTTAGCTACCAGTTAGCAGGGTGTAGTTCCAGCTAGCAGGTACCTGGGGAGCTGTCTGCGTGGACCACAAAGTAGTGGCTGGGGGCCTCGGCCCCGCCGGCTCCGAGTCCCGACTCGAGGTGGTCCACTGAGGGCCCGTCAGGGTCACCGGGCTCCAGGGTCTGCTGCTCGTCTGTCGGACCCCCGGAGGTCGCGGCTAGCCCCTCGGTCAGGGAGGAGGAGCGACGGAGCGGCGAGCGCTGTTCGCCCCCCAGCCGGAGCTCCATGAGGTGGAGCTTAGACAGACACCAGCTCTTCAGCTCCCCCACCACCGACGCCTGCTTGGTGGGAGGAGAGGTGAGGGAGCCAAGATATTTAGTCATTTAGCAGACGCTTTTACCAAGGCAACTTACAGTGAATTCAGAGACAGGTCATTAAGGAGCAGGTAGGGGTTAGAGGAGACAAGTCATTAAGGAGCAGGTAGGGGTTAGACAGTACAGAGAAGTCATTAAGGAGGAGGTAGGGGTTAGACAGTACAGAGACAGGTCATTAAGGAGCAGGTAGGGGTTAGAGGTCATTAAGGAGCAGGTAGGGGTTAGAGGTCAGTCGTACCGTTGGGAAACACCCTAAGCACTAGACCAAGTGATCCAGTCGGTTCTTACCTGTCGCTTGCTGAGCTCCAGTCTCTCCTGCTGGGCCCGTTGTTCGATCCTCTGGAGACACTCGGACCTCTCCGCCGACACGCGCTCCACCGTCAGCTTGTCCAGCGCTCGGATCTGAGGAACACAACTAGGGGTCAGAGGTCAGGTGTCACAGGTCAAAGTTAAATGTTCAAGGTGTATTATGTGGTCCATTGTTCACAGTTTAGGGTTCATAGGTCAGGGTTCAGAGTTGATGATGGGGGTGCTGTTATGCTGTGTGTTGTCTTCTTCTGCAGGGCGTTGCCATGTGGTTCTATCTCAGTCTGCTCTGTCCTCGCCAGCAGCAGCTCCCATGCACCCCAGCGTGAGCACGCAGCCTGGGAGCAGCAGTTGTGTGTCTGTGTTGTGTCTCTAGTTGTGTGTCTGTGTTGTGTCTCTAATTGGGTGTCTGTGTTGTCTCTAGTTGTGTCTGTGTTGTGTCTTTAGTTGTGTGTCTGTGTTGTGTCTCTAGTTGTGTGTCTCTACCTGCTGCTGGTTCTTGCGGTCCATCTGACCCATCTTGGTGTTCATGAGGTCCTGGACGGTGAGGATGTCCGTCTTCACCTCCTCCTTGGTCGCCTCCAGCTGGTTCTCCAGCTTACTGATCAGGGGCTCACAGCGACAGCCGTTCAGAGGGGCCTGCACACACAGGAAGTACCGCTCGAAAGGTCAACGCCAGACAGGAAGTACTGCTGAGGTCAACCCAAACTGTGGCTGACAAGCTCTAGTGTTTCCATTGTGCCCACTGTCCCAGTAACCACAGCCAACATCAACTCCAAGCCACAAAGGTAAACTCCAAACAGGAAGTAGACGGCAAAGTTCTACTCTGGGAAGGTCAAGTACAGTCTGCACTACAGTCACACTATTTCAAACCAAAATGTTTTGGTTTATGCCTAGACATAAAGAACCTCTATTTCTGTAAAGCCTATAGTTTCGTTTTTTTGTTATATTTAGTTTTTGTGCTATATATTTAGTTTTTGTAATATATTTTTGTATTTGATGATAAATGTGCTGTACTTAATATATAGACGTCTACGGGTGTATGGAGACGTCTACGGGTGTATGGAGTACGGAGACGCGCTGTGACCTCGGAGAGCGCCCCCTACCTGCATGACCTTGCCGTCCTTGCCGCGGTACAGCGTGTACAGCTGGTAGGCTTTATAGTTGTGGGGCGGTGGCGGTAAATGAGGGGAGCCCCCCCGCTGTTTGCTCCGCCTCCTGTGAGCCGACTCCCCGAGAAGCGTCTCCAGGCGCCGAGGAGGATCCGACAGCGACGGCTGAAACCGGAACAAACCGGATTAAGACTCGTCAAAAATCCTGGTTTGTACGAACATACCGGCTACACGTACACACACTACACAAGAATACATGCGACACAACATACATGCTACACGAACAAACATGCTTAACACATTTCACACACCGTAGTTGTAAGGTTGGGCTTGAGTAGCTAACCAGTTGGACTAATAGCTAACTGGTCACGAACGGCGGTCGGACTGATTTACCTTCTCCTTTTGCTTCCTGTTTGTTGACCTCCTGGTGTTTGATTGCGTGGGCTCTGCGTCTTTCCAGCCAACCAGGTCGCTGCTGTGGGTGTCGTCTGCGGCGGATGCGCTGTCCTATTGAATCGCGATAAAGATTTCACCGACTTCAACGTTGTACGTTCAGTGCGATTTCAGTGTGTTCTCTACAATGGTAGCTATTATGGCATATTAGCACCAAAAATACACAAATTACCCAAAATAAACATCTCCCACCTCCTGCTACAAGCTACCCAAGAACAAGAACTGCTAACCTATCTGCTAACTTTGCTAGGTTGCGTTTGGCTGACAGCTAGTGCAACTAAAGCAAAGCCTAGCCAGTAGCAGCAGTAGTACTACTGCTGCTACTGGCTTTAGTTGCGCTGTAGTAATAGTAGTCAACAGCATTAGCTGCTAACCTTGCTCGGTAGCATCTCGTCCCTTGGAACGGACTGGGCGCGGCCTTCAGCCTTCAGCCGGTCCCTCCTCTTCCTCACACTCCTCCCGCGGGTGAATCGCTGCACCTTGAGGAACATACATGTTATGTTACGCTAGGTTACGCTACATTGTGCTATCTTACGTTATTTTATGCTATACTAGGTTTGGTTCCATTAGGTTCATTAGGTTATGTAGGTTACACTACGCTATGTTATGCTACACTATGTTACGCTACACTATGTTATGTTGCGCTATGTTATGTTGCGCTATGTTATGTTGCGCTATGTTATGTTAAGTTTTGCTATGTTACAGTAGGTTACGTTAGGTTATGGTAGGTTATGTTAGGTTTCGCTACGTTACGTTAAGTTACGGTAGGTTACGATAGGTAACGCTCGGTTTCGCTATGTTACGTTAGGTTACGGTAGGTTACATTAGGTTTTGCTACGTTACGTTAGGTTACGTTAGGTGATGGTAGGTTTCGCTACGTTACGGTAGGTTACGCTAGGTTGCGGTAGGTTTCACTACATTACGTTAGGTTATGTTACGTTAAGATAATACAACATGTTATAGGTCACCTGGGGGGCTTTGGTCAGGAGGAGAGCCACTTCTGGGTTGTTGTTCTCTCTGGCCTGGTCCAGCGCTGTCTGGCCCGCCTGCATTCACACATTACGCACCTTATAAATCGGATGACTCTTATTTAGG
>OMNO01067794.1:0-10688 GCA_900303215.1 Trachyrincus scabrus | reverse complement strand
TATATATTATATATATATTTTTTTTTTTTTTGTTGTTTTATTGTTTTCTTTTGTTATTCTACTACTGTCCAGTAATTGTCTGGGATCTTATCTAATCGTATTACTTCATCATGACCTGTCAATAACTTCTTCATAACATGTCAATATCAACAAGATCTACAAACAGAAGACTGTGACCTCACCCCACAAGCAAAACACAACCCTACCTCTCTCGACCCCAACACACACACACACACACACACACACACACAGAATAGTGCTGCCGTTCTATTGAGCGTGATCTATTGAACTGATCTGGTTGCCGTGTCTCCTGCATGAGGCGCT
This sequence comes from Trachyrincus scabrus, assembly GCA_900303215.1. Taxonomy (NCBI): domain Eukaryota; kingdom Metazoa; phylum Chordata; class Actinopteri; order Gadiformes; family Macrouridae; genus Trachyrincus; species Trachyrincus scabrus. The sequence goes on along the minus strand of OMNO01067794.1, from coordinate 10,364 downwards.
TCAGACGTCTGTTTGAAGATGAAGCCGAGACATATGCTTCTCAATACACCAAAGGGACCATTAGGCCACTCTCATCTCCGCCATGCCAGGAGCTGCAGGATCCCCTCCTGTTTCTCCCCTCAAAGCAAACTAACTCAGTCTGTCTAATGAGAGCAGCGAGGCACTGAGCAAAGAGAGGGAGGGAGATAGGGGAGGGGGGGGAGAGGGTGAGAGAGAGTCGTCTCTTCTTCGCCATAGTGTCAGTTGTCATGTTTAGACGCACAAAGCAGAACATTTGACACGTTGAGACTCGCTAGAAGGTGATGTTGACACCATGGAGTACAGCGGCGACCACCATGGGTCAGGAGAGTACCAGACTCAGCATCTCCTCAGTCAACCACCTGGAACTGAACCGGCCTTAATTGGTGGAAGGTGTTAATAGGTCTTAATTGGTAGGCCTTAATTGGTGGAAGGTGTTAATAGGTCTTAATTGGTAGGTCTTAATTGGTGGAAGGTGTTAACAGGTGGGTTCCTTACCCCCCTTCCTTCCACCTCAAACAAGAACTAAATTGGTGAGAGAAAATGAGAAAAAAATGAAATTATCTTGGCATGATCTAATCATTAGATTTCCCCACGGGCTTCAGCGAGCTAACAGGAGACTGCTAACTACGTTAGGAGTGGTTGGGCCGTATGTCTTACATATTCATCTGTATAGAAACTCAACACTGCAGGGGGAGCACAGCCAGGCCTGAGCGATTACTCTGGATAACGACAGAGAGGACGCGGCAGGAGAGCATCTCAGACGGATCTGAGAGGAGGCATCCAGGCTGGTGTGTGATTGATATCTTGACAACTACACAAACAAACACTTTTCCTTTTGTGTGGAGAAGCAACAACATTAATCCCGGGATTACTCCAGCGCCGGCATTACTAAGAAACAGGGAAATAAATAAACGCTGGACTGGACAGGCCAAGTTGTTCTGGCTGACCTTTAACCTTTAACCTTTCCTCGTCATCAGAACACCTGCCCGCGTATCGGATGCCAGGTAATGCCTGGCATCCATCTTCTAAAGCAGTCCTTAGGCCGGGTTCCAGGTGAGGATTAGACCCGACAGCCAGAAGGTAACTCACAGTATAACACACACACACACACACACACCCTGTATTGTGCCTGTCTGGCCTGTCTATATATATACTGTATATATATATCATCTAAAATTCTTGCGACGGTCTATCATTTTTCTTCCCAACATCATAACATAATAGAGGAAAATAAAACATCTCCGTGTTTTGTTTTAAAAAACGCGCTAAAGCATTTTTTCATGTGCTTATATTTCTTGATTATGCTGCGTGTCACCACATTGATACTCCTCCTGCGACACAAACAGATTTGTGTTTTTGAAAATTGGACAACAGCACAGCGTCCTATAAGTCAGCTTGTCACGAATAATGACTCTGTCTGCTGCTCCTGCTTTACTCCAACAAGCATGGCTGTCATTCCAACATGCAGACAGGGAGGGCTTCCTGCAGGAGGTCCAGCAGGTCGGCCCAGGGTCTTCCTCACTCCTCAGCATTCTTCACAAGCAGAGCATTTGACAGAATCACTTATTAAAATGTATGATTGTCCCGTTTGTCTTGTCTGGAAATTACACACATTTGTCATCCGGCAGTAAACGTCAAAATTATTTCAACAGTAAGCATCAACTCGTCTGTTCATTTGTTAGGAAACGCAGCAACTATCGTTTCAATAAAGCCAAACGCATCGTATCCACGATTTATTTTCATTAATACCTCAGACCGCATGCTGGGATGAGAAATAAAGAAATGAACACGAGGAATAAATAAATGACATGAAGCACCGCAGGCGGCAGCGCTCTGAAAACATCCCAAATGTTCTCATCGAGCACGGTGTCCAAACTGTCCTACGACAGCATGGTGTCCAGACTGTCCTACGACAGCACGGTGTCCAAACTGTCCTACGACAGCATGGTGTCCAAACTGTCCTACGGTGTCCTAACTGTCCTACGACAGCATGGTGTCCAAACTGTCCTACGGTGTCCAGACTGTCCTACGACAGCACGGTGTCCAGACTGTCCTACGACAGCACGGTGTCCAGACTGTCCTACGGTGTCCAAACTGTCCTACGACAGCACGGTGTCCAAACTGTCCTACGACAGCACGGTGTCCAAACTGTCCTACGACAGCATGGTGTCCAGACTGTCCTACGACAGCATGGTGTCCAAACTGTCCTACGACAGCATGGTGTCCAGACTGTCCTACGACAGCATGGTGTCCAAACTGTCCTACGACAGCACGGTGTCCAAACTGTCCTACGGTGTCCTAACTGTCCTACGACAGCACGGTGTCCAAACTGTCCTACGACAGCACGGTGTCCAAACTGTCCTACGGTGTCCAGACTGTCCTACGACAGCACGGTGTCCAAACTGTCCTACGACAGCACGGTGTCCAAACTGTCCTACGACAGCATGGTGTCCAGACTGTCCTACGGTGTCCAAACTGTCCTACGACAGCACGGTGTCCAAACTGTCCTACGACAGCATGGTGTCCAAACTGTCCTACGGTGTCCAAACTGTCCTACGTCAGCACGGTGTCCTAACTGTCCTACGACAGCACGGTGTCCAAACTGTCCTACTACAGCACGGTGTCCAAACTGTCCTACGACAGCATGGTGTCCAGACTGTCCTACGGTGTCCTAACTGTCCTACGACAGCACGGTGTCCAAACTGTCCCACGGTGTCCAGACTGTCCCACGACAGCATGGTGTCCAAACTGTCCTGCGACAGCGAGGCAGAGAGCTGAGGCAGGGACCAGATCATAGGGTCCTTCAGGGACCAGATCGTGGGGTCCTTCAGGGACCGGATCGTGGGGTCCTTCAGGGACCGGATCGTAGGGTCCTTCAGGGACCGGATCGTAGGGTCCTTCAGGGACCAGATCGTGGGGTCCTTCAGGCAGTCCTTTAGGTTCCCTCTCTCATATTAAATGACACAGCGCTTCCTCTTCGGTTTCTGTGCGTCAGCGCTGGCATCCATTCTGATGATGTGTTGACAGGTGATCTCTGCATTAGCCTGCCGCGATGCACAACCTCAGAACAGGTAAAATACACCTGACAGCAGCACTATCCCGCCATCACACACACACACACACACACAGCTCAGACGATGGCTGTGAAACAACATTAAGTAGACGCAGGTCACTGTTAATATTAACCCTGACATGTGCAATATGTTGGCTAGCTGCTACGCTAGGCGAGCAAAGCCTTTAGGAGCTAGGTTAGCATGAAAAGACCAACACATGGTTCTCTCAAACTCATCCGCTATCGCTACTAGTCATTAATATTCATCGGACAAGACAGTTTGTACCTCGTCATCATACCTGGAAGACCAGAAAGGCTCAACTTCAAAGTTGCACGAGGACGATATGCAAAAGAAGACCAAATGGTTTTTCAGCAAATTGGACCGAAGGGACATTTTGTTATTTCTCTCCTGACAAGATCCAGTGGGCAGGCTGGGCTTTCTGCTGGAGGTGACCAAATGTTTCAAAGAAAATCAAATCACTTTTTTTTGCTCTCAAAGGAAAGTGTGAAAAAGTCTCTCACTTGCTCCTCTCCAGCCATTACAGAACATTCAGCCGTTAGTCAACAGAGCCGTCTCCTCCTCTCTGTGGAAAAAGCTTTCTGTATCAAAGTGACGAAACAAAAGGAAGAAGAAGAAAAGAGCACACAACTGAAGACCGCTGTCACCTCTGTGCTGCGGTGATACTCTTGGAAACATTTCTCCTCCGCCTGTCTGGAAACACGTGAGGCAGACTCTTGTGTAAGGAGTCACATTTATGTAAGCTAACCTGCTTCCAACATGTAGGCGGCATCACTTCAACCCCTAAGCCCTACTCCAGGAAGCTCCTGTATACCCTCCAATCAGCCACGCTTTACCCAGTTTCCCGCGTCTGCCGTGGATCAAGGCTGCGTTCTGGAGAATTGCGTCTCCTATCCAACGGATCAATAGCAGCTTATGCATCCCTCATCGCTCATGACTATGAATATTTGATGCAGTGTTATGGGGTTCATGTATGAAGAGGGCTTTAATGTATACTCCTCCTCTCATGTTTGGGCTGTCTGGTTTACATGGCTGGTTCTCAGGAGAACATCAGGATAAGCCACAGGTCTGGAGGGCTGGTTCCATTACGTGGTCATCATCGCCATCGTCATCGTCATCATCATCCACTCTGAGCCCCGGGAAGACAATCACAGGGAAACTCTGAGCAATGGGAGCCTTCCTCTGGAGAGGTGATCGGGGCTCCAGGCTGTGCATCTCATCAGCTAGTGAACACCACAGGGTAGTTATGACATGTATCGAAAACAATTCAATTTAAATCGCTTTGGATAAAAGCGTCTGCTCAAATACTAAATAGTAGAACAGTAGAGGGATGCAGGAATGTTCAGGACAGCATCATGTAGCATCACATAGCATCACATAGCATCACGTAGCATCATGTATCATCATGTATCTTCATAAGGCATCATGTAGCATCATATAGCATCATGTAGCATCACGTAGCATCACGTAGCATCACGTAGCATCACGTAGCATCACATAGCATCATGTATCATCATAAGGCATCATGTAGCATCATGTAGCATCATGTATCGGTAAAACTATTGTTTGAATTGACTTGTGTGTCGTAATCTGACTGGTAGTGCTGATCGGTAAAGTGGGCTAATCACTTAACCCCTGCTGGTGCCATGATGTCAGAAGGCTTCTTCTGCCTGGAGGGCGTCCATCTGACAGCCTCCCCGCTGGGTCAGCCATACAGCGGGGTAGAGCTCTGTTACGACAGGTGTGTGTTGCAAGAGGATGTAGGAGAGATGCCTCTTGGTTGGTAACCTTCATGCCCAATTACCTCTGGCGTCCGACGGGGAAGATCAGGGGAGATGGACAGCTGGTGGAGAGCTTCTCTCAGAGGGACACGTCGCCTGAACAGTTTAATGTTGATATTTGTATCTCTCCACCATTCAGGTGACCACCAGTATGGAGACAACAATGTTTGCTGCATCTTTAAATGTCAGCAAATGTCATTATGATGCAGCGGATTGTGTGACGGTCGCAGGGTAATGAAGCAGTTTCTTGACAGGGTAGTATTGTCGATTGTTGGGCTGGGAACTATCGTTAAAGATACCTGCTGGGTCAATCTAATTGTTTCCTTGGGGATCCGGTCATTTTTAATGACCACATAGAAAAACACAAGATAAACAATCAATTTCATCAAATAAACAGCCGTGTGCGTTCACGTTGTGAAGCCTATTACTGTGAGAACAATACTGCATGCTCATCACTTCAGAGAACGTTTTTTAACAATCCAGTTGTCCATAAATGTTCCCCCATCTCAGATGTGGAAGGTGGGAATGTGAAATGATTTGACAAGAAACCGATACTCAAGCTAGTATTGTTATATCAGGAAATTAATTTGTAAAGGTCAATTTAAAAGTTTTGAAATACCTAATCGTTTAAAACAATGCAAAACTATGAAAACTATTTTGAAATGAAATGAAAACTTTACACATGTGTATTCAGGTATTCATTCTGACTTGATGCCCGTTCATTAAAACAACTGTCTGTGATATAGAATGTAACTTCAGCCGAGGCTGACTCGTCTATTCTCCATTAAATCTCTGTCGAGTAAACACACCGACGGTAATAAGAAGACAGAACAGGGAACAATGCAGCGGTGCTTGTGATGTGGGCTAAGCACGACGCCGCGGCTGCTAGCTAAATATATGCATGAATGCGGGAGTGCGGCCCGGTGGGTCAGCAGTAACCGCTCTCTTATCCAGCTTTGATGTAGCTGCTTTGTCACACTTTTATCTTCTCTGGCGTTTCTCTCCCAACTTTGCGAGCGGCGGTGCGTATCAAAGCGCCGTGGCGTGTCACCGTGGCGTGTCACCGTGGCGTGTCACCGCGGTCTCCGTGGGGACCGGGGTGGGGGCGGGCTGAGCAGGTGACACCTGTCACAGCGTAGCGGTGCGACCGGAGCACGGCAGGGGGCAGACAAATGATCTCGACCTCCTCTCTCTCTCTCTCTCTCTCTCTCTCTCTCCTTCTACCTGTGGGGCCTTTGGACAATGAGGAGCGGTGTCAACGTACAGGCTTCTCAGAGGTCCTCTGTGGCGACTAGGGATATTACGCCCATGTGTGCCTGGAGCCTTCTTGTTCAGGCTGGGCATGTGGATCTGGAGACGTGTAGGCACCTAAAACCCTGACATGTTTGACTTTGTATTACTATAAAGAAAAACACAATAATAAAAGTTCATAATGAATGTCTCCTCGTCATAACATTGTGCCACACCACAGTCATCTAGAAGCCCGTCCAGGAACGATGCATCCGTCACGTGGAAGCCGGCTGACATATATTCGGGGGGACTCTTTAAAGTGATCAGAAGATGGAATGGAACGTCTTTAAAATCGCTTTTCACCAGTTTTCTCATAATAAGTGGAGGAGCACGAATGAATCGTTTTCTTTTGGGTTTTTTTGAACAGCAGAGCGGCTGGTAATAAATGAGTCCTTGATAGACTTCAGTAGGAGTGCTCATAATGAGAACACATAATGGCAGCTTTACTGCGTCATGTCAAAAATGTCTCACATAATGACCTTATTTTTTTTCTTCTGATGGATCAAGTACAGAAACTTTGATCATGTGACATATATCAGCAGCGCAATTACACGGTTTTATTTATAATTGATCAAAGAGACGTGAATAACAATCCTGTTTTGAACCCGCTGAATGCCGAGCGAATATTTTTCTCAGACGTTGACCCATTTCTCCCCCATTTTACATCACCGCATATTTTCTAAAATGCTACAAAAGATATAACAATAAACAGCGGATTACTAAAATAAAACCATTTCCTTGCTGCTGTGTACTATTATGTCCTTGTTGTTACTATTAATATAATTATATTTGCTATTACTAGGGAACATTGGAACCTGCGTCGACCGCAGTGTCTGCTTCTGGCAAGTTTCAACTTTATTCGTCGAATGCGTGTTAGACAACAACGAGTAGAAGCCATGAATGGCCATGAAATGCTTTCAGACATCCTTCAACCCTCCTGATTCTTAAATCATGCTTATATCATTCTTAAATCACACTTAAATCACGCATAAATTATTGTTAAATCTATCACTCCATCCATTTCTGTCTCTCCCTGTCCATGTCCATGTCTGTGTGCTGGGCGTGGTTTCATCTCTCTCTGCCTACACACCTGCCGTCTACCTCATCAGTACAATACATATATCATGCAGTATATCTCCTCGTCAGATCGTTGTCTCTCTCGGTGGTAGATATTACAATCATTTCTCTAGTTCTTGGTGTTTTGTCATCTTCCTCCCAGTGATTCAGTGTTCTCTTTGTTCAGCTTATCCCTCGTCTGATCGCCTGCCTGTTAGCGACCATCGCCCGTGTTCTCAGTGTCATGCATTTGGGTCGACTCGCTCTTGAACAGTAGGATCTGACCGACCATGGACCCAGCCGACACGGAGAGCATCCGTCTGGTCGTCCAGCGGCAAGGAGCCCTCTTGGGTCAGCATGATCAAGCCCTGCAGGAGGGCTAGCCTCGCGGCTAGCCTACGATTTCTATCAGAGACCTCCAAGTACCACCGCCACCCCAGGTTGTCCTGATTCCATCTAGCCCCAAGCACTCTTCCCCAGGCTTGAGAACCTTTTATCCCTGGCCCTGAGAGCTACGAAGGCCACCTGGCGTTGCGATGGTCACGTTGCGATGGTCGCGTTGCGATGGTCTTTGGTTGTTGAGCAACAGCCCCAGACATATTCCACAGACCGCTCCCGCACAGCCCACCTGATTGGTGCGCTAAGTGGGAGTGCCGATCGGCGATTTGCCTTTCTTACCCTGACTTCACGCAAGAGATGAGGAAGGTTCTCCATCATCCGGTCCGGGGCAAGGACGCCGCGAAGTGACTCTTTCTGCTTCGGTTCCTGCAGCGTAGCGGAGCGTGGTCGGAGTCACGGAGCGTGGTTGGAGTCACGGAGCGTGGTCGGAGTCACGGAGCGTGGCAGGAGGCGGTGCAGCAGTTAGACGGCCAGAAGGTCTGCTCTCCGGGCCAAGGACCTTCCTTTAAGGGTGGCCTCCCGTGATATGAGCCCCTTTGTGATGGAGTCCCTGGTGAACCGCCGGGGGCGCTTCGCGGTGTCCTTGTCCCGGATGATCAAAAACCTTTCATCTCTTGAAGTCAGGGTAAGAAAAGCCATTGATCTAGTTCCTGGTGGTTTGTTATGTTCCTCGTGTATCCTCGCTTCCTCCCGGTAAGTTCCCTTTCAGGTTATCCCTCGTCTGTCTGATCGCCTGCCTGTTAGCGACCATCGCCTGCCCGTTAGCGACCATCGCCTGCCCGTTAGCGACTGCCCGTTAGCGACCATCGCCTGCCCGTTAGCGACCATCGCCTGCCTGACCACCAGCCCGTTGCCGGACCACTGCCTGTCTTATTGACCACCCGTTAATAAACCCAGTTCCTTGTTTATCCATCGTCCGTGTTCTCAGTGTCATGCATTTGGGTCCACTCACCCTAGAACGTAACAAAATCATTCTTAAATCACACTTAAATCACACTTAAATCACTCTTTAATCACTAAAATGGCCACTGCGCCCACTACATGGTCTCATGTTACTTTCTTCCTGTGTAGAGACAGTTCCTCTCCCACTGAGCTGTCTGTGGGTTTCAGTTAATTAAGGCTGGTTTGATTAATTGTGGAGGGCGGTTATCTGATGCATTAATGAGAGAATATCTCCCTTCTGACCGAAGAGGGGAAACACGATAATGTTGTTACACGGCGTGTTGAACATTTTAACTTAAAGACAGCGTGAGATGAGGTAAATGAAGTGGTTCTTCCTACCATAATGACACGTATTTCCTCGTACAACAAGATCAGGCCCAACAGTTTATGATTGGTGGAAATGTTGAATCAATTACAGCGTGTTTCAGAGGAGGTGAAGATGTTTAGGATAGAAAGAAGAAGAAATGTACATCAACCCTATTTAGCATATTTTGTTTAAATAGATAGTTAGCAGATAGTTAGCATGAGCAAATGAGCCTACAAGTTGAAAACATACATTTTCATTTTTATGCCATCTTCAATAAACCAACTTAGTCAACACAATTCACACTTTTTAGTTTGTTCTTGGAAATTCAATGCTGCCTTGTCGTTAAATTCGTCTTTGTAAAATAATGTGATTGATTGAAAACACAATCTCAAACAATGTGCCCACTGACTGCTCTTCTCAAAGAGAATGAGAGGCGGCGATGTCATTACGGATGTTTAGATCAGTGAGTGAATCCCCACAACAGACCATAAAATATCAGTTAGAATATCAGATGTCTTTTGATAAATGTTTTGAAGTAGTAAGTATGAACATTGGCTCATACAAAACATAATCGGAGTATGAAGCACAGCAATGTTGAAACTATACAATCAGAGTGGAGAACAGAAGATCTCGCCTCCCTGAGAACTACACACGGACCTGCTGAACACACACACACACACACACACACACACACACAGACCTGTCCTTCTGCACTGTCCCCTAACACGTCCTGAACACACACACACACACGCAGTACGCCTGTCACTGTGACACAATCCAGACAACACTCTCTCTCCGTCTCTCTCTCGCCCGACCTGAGGAAAAGCGGGGGCTTCTAACACTCATATTAAATGTTAATGTAGAACATGTTTTGGGGGAACTAAAACCCGTTGATGGTAACGCAACACGACCAGGATGGGGGAGTCATCCAGCAGAAAATACCCCTTACTCTCTCTCTCTCTCTCCCCCTCCATCTCTCCCTATCTGTGTGTGTGTGTGTGTGTGTGTGTGTTCACTGAGGGAGGACAAGCTCGCACGGCCGCCCTCGCTCACTCGTTAATTGAGTGTGATGTCACCTCTCGCACCGTTGTCAATCGGGCACCCGTTGACCCTTGACCTCCTGCAGCTGCGACCCCCCCCCCATGAGGGATTAGAAATGCTGTAGCTGACCGACCAATAGGAGGACTAGGACAGTAGATCAGCTAGGAGACTAGGAGACCAGCTAGGAGACCGGCTAGGAGACTAGGACTCTAGGAGACCAGCTAGGAGACTAGGACAATAGGAGTCCAGCTAGGAGACTCGGACACTAGGAGACCAGCTAGGAGACTAGGGGACCAGCTAGGAGACCAGCTAGGAGACTAAGACACTAGGAGACCAGCTAGGAGACTAGGACACCAGGAGACCGGCTAGGAGACTAGGAGACCAGCTAGGAGACTAGGACACTAGGAGACCAGCTAGGAGACTAGGACACTAGGAAACAAGCTAGGAGACTAGGAG
>OMNO01067793.1:4538-16255 GCA_900303215.1 Trachyrincus scabrus | reverse complement strand
TCCGCCTTACCGGAGTCCCTGAGACTGCTGACCCAGGCTGGGAGCTCCATCACCTGGGGAGGTCCCTGCTCCCGGCCCCTCTCCTCGTCCTTCTGGAAGCACCTACGATACCGCCTGCCAGCCCCGCGCAAGCTGAGAGCCATGCATAGCGCTTTAGAATCAGTGTGCTAACCCTGGTTAGCATGGCACCATTCAGTGTTCTAACCCAGGTTAGCATAGTGCTGTAGACTTAGGTTAGCATACTGTGGTGTGTAGCGCTGTAGACTCAGTGTGCTAATACTGGGTTAGCATATTGTGATGCAGACTGATGTAGACTGATGTAGACTGATCACTCAGCATGTCTTATCATTGTGCTAAATGCTAACTAATGTGCACTACCTGCGTTTATGTATCACAGTAATCATACAGACGAAATCAGCTTAAATATTTGACACAATTATTTATTATTTATTATCAAAAAAAGAAATTGTTTCAAAAGTAATGGTGACCTTTGTTTTATAGCAAAACAGTCACATTTTAATGGGCAGATGGAAACATAATTTGTATCAGTATGTCCTTGCGACAGGTGAATACTGTACACCAGTTTATTGGAGAGTTGGTAAGATGTCACAGCCAGAGCAGGTGGTAAATGTCAGAGTCCATGAGTGTGTGTGCTGGCTGGTTTAACCTGTGTGCCTTGATTTAGGCTGCTTAAACCAGCCATCAACCACACACAGTATGCAATACCGTCAGTATTATCTAGTGTGTTTTTGTTTTGGTCAACAGTACGAAGCAGGGACCACCTGTAGAGATGAGGTGTGAAAAAAATAATAAAGGAGCTAAAGCAAGGTTGCACAGGAAATGTTGCCCGGGGGTACAATGAACGTTATAAAATAAGAGCGTCAACAACAGAAAAGAAATTGGTGAGATTTTAAGATTTGATAAACTTGTACATCATTCATCATGGATACATTTTTTACATTGTTAAGATTTTAATAAAATAATATTTTTATTCAAATCTGCATTTTAGTAAAATTGTGTTAACTACATACAAACCTACTGTCACGGCCTCAGCCCCGGTCCTAGGTTCCCCTATGTCTCCTCCTCCCCTGTCTGTCTCCGGGTCTGTCTATCCTGTCTCCGTGTCTGTCTATCCTGTCTCCGTGTCTGTCTATCCCCATGTGCTTGTGTTTGTGTGGGCGTGGCGTCTCTTCCCGGTCCTGCCTTCCCTCCACACCTGCTCCCCATCACTCATCACTCCCTGCAGTATATCTACCCCGGCTCTCCAACTACTCCTCGCCAGATTACTACTCTCGCCAGTGTTCTACGTACTTCATCCGTGTGGTCTGCATTTTGGGTCCTACCTCCGTCTGAACCTTGACACCTACATACAAACCTACAGACACACATTATTGTAACCTTATTATCAATTACCTTTCATGCGAAATGATAGGGGAGGGCTCCGAAGAAAGGGAGAGGCCTGGAATTTAAATCATATATGATTTATCAATAGGTCATGAAATATTGCTATTTCCCCGTAACATCTTAACTGAAATAATGTGAAAATGATTTGATCCACTGCGATGAAAAGAGACATTTTTCCGGCTGTGTATATGATGTGTGCCTGCAAAGCCCTTTGAGACTGTAACACATTTGACTCGACGATGGCGCCGAGGATCGCGCATGTGAACCAACTTTGTGGGCATTCAAAACTAGGTCAAGGCAGAGACGGCGCTTAGGAAAGTTACTACGTCCTATTTCAGAGTGGCGCGTTTGACCAAGTCCGATGTGTGCACCTGTGCTCTCCTTGAGTTTCTATCGCAGCCCCTTTCATTTCTTTTCTCGCAAATCACTTTTTATTGTTAAAGACCGGGGAAGTAGGTTCACTTTGTTATAACAGCGAGGCCCAGGCTAAAGAAGCAGCAGAAGAAATATTCCATTTACGTACCGCACAGGAAGTGACTGACACACACGTTAAGGGGGTTCTAGAGAACACTCATTCCCCGAAACACAACCAAACAGGAAGCTGGTCTACCTCAAGCTCTCCCCAGAACAATAAAACGAGAGCGATCCCGCTTTGCCGAAACCTGTGCGTGTGTGTGTGTGTGCGCGTGTGTGTGTGTGTGTGTGTGTGTGTGTGTGCATCATTTCAAAGGTGTGAGGGGACGGCTATTTGAAGAGATGAGTGAGACTGTACACCACTGTTGTTCACAGTCTGAGGATCTCTTGTATGCAGAACCTTCCACACCATACACACACGCTGTTATCCACAGCACAGGTGACAGGTGACGTCACCCCGGGGCGTGACAGGATGGGCTGGGCTACCGTGGGCCTCACACACCTGTTGGTTCTGGCCATCATCCCTGTTCTGTCCGAGGGATGCTGCCAGAAAAGCTCAGGTACTCTGTTGTAACTTTAACTGTTGTTGCAGTTGTATTATTTACAATTCTTTTTCCTATGGATTAATGTTGATATTGTAACAGCTCAGCATGTATGTTGTGTCCAGAGTATTTAATATTCACTGATTTAGCAGATGCTTTTATCCAAAGCGACTTATGGTGAACTTTTAGATACATAACATTCAGGAGCAGGTGGGGGTCAGAGGGCATCTTGCTCACGGATGCCTACAGGTAGATTGACTTTGGGTTTCAAACCCAGAACCCTAACCACTAGACTGCCCCCTACTCAATTTACTCGTACTATTACTTACTATTGTTATACAAAATAAATCATATGCATGTCTATGATTTATACCATTTATACTCGACTGAAACTATGGAAAAGATTAATCGTACTTTAACCTTTAGCCTCCTCTCCAGGTGTGACACCCCCACCCAGGGTTCACTACAGCGTGGTCCAGGGGGACCCCTTCGTGATGCCGTGCGTGGACCCTGGGAACCAGCTCAGCAGTGGGGGTGTAGTGTGGTCAAGGCCTAGGGTGAAGGACCCTGCGCGCCCCACCTCCACCTCGGGGGCAGAGGTGGACAGGGAGTCTGTGATCAGCAGAGAGAACTTGTTGAAGGTTCCAGCCGTGACGGCAGAACTCTCCGGAAACTACTCGTGTCACACAGCGAGGTAAACACACTCCCACTACCACCAGGGGTTCCTTCTGTTGGTCTGACACAGTGTGGAGAACACAACCAGGGTTCTGTTGGTCTGATACAGTGTGGAGAACATAACCAGGGTTCTGTTGGTCTGATACAGTGTGGAGAACACAACCAGGGTTCTGTTGGTCTGATACAGTGTGGAGAACATAACCAGGGTTCTGTTGGTCTGACACAGTGTGGAGAACATAACCAGGGTTCTGTTGGTCTGATACAGTGTGGAGAACATAATATTAGTCTGGTTAGAGTGTTCGACTCCCAGCCAAAGGTTCTGGGTTTGGACCAATTCACATATTGCACTCCTAGAGGACAACCCTGGAAGGGATCCCTCTTCTGTGTTTTATCTTATCTTATCTTATCTTGGATTAGGGGAGTTTTTCCTTTAGAGGGCTTGGGGTTAGGGGGGGCGTTCAATGTGGGGTCTGTGAGACTGTAACTGTGATGAAGGGTTGTACAGATACACGTGACCTACAGCGTGTTTAGGGTCAAGATGAGTCTGTTCCACGTTCCACAGTACGCTGTTGTTCCCTCGGTGATGTGTTTGTGTTTGGGATTCAGTGGCAAGGTACTGGACCTCCACCTCCAGGTGTTGGAGAAGACCACTCTGGGCTGCTCTGAGCTGGACTCCACCCAGGTGACCCTGATCCTGGCCACGAAAGGACAGATCGACTGCCCCTCTTTCAGCTGTAGAGATCCAGAACCCTCCGACACACAGGTCACATGGTACAAGGTGATGTTAATACCTACTCATGTAACCACCGCCGGGTGCACCCACCCGTGCTGGGGGCTAAAGCGTGCGAGAGTGCGACTACCGGTGACTACCGGTGACTACCGGAGGGCCGACCCCCAACCCAGCTCCGCCATGACATCGCTAATTAAAGACACATATATTCACGCGGGAATATATTATATATATCATATTATTTATATGGTATATATAATATTATTTGTTTTATTTGCGAGCCAGGGGTGTATCCAACTACCACTACGACTGTCACCCTAATAATCATAATAGTACAGTAATATAGCACATTATGAAGCATATAGCACAAACACGTACAACCTCATACTTTTTTATAATATTTCATATTCTAACCTGTATTTTGTAATGTTTTGTGTACCTGCCCTGGGGCTGTGGATGGAAATGAGCAAAATGCTATAATCCATAAAACATCTCCCCTCGTTGAGACTGATGCCTTTTGTGCATTATCCCTGACAAACTCAACTCTCTGTCTAAGGGACTCGGTTGTCTTCTCCGCAGAACGGCCGAGCGATCGCCAAGCTGCCGAGGGACATGTGTAGCGAGGGCCGCCTCTTGGTGATCTGCACCGTGCAGTGGACAGACTCTGCTGTTTACTCCTGCGACCGACACGCCGGGGGCCAGGGGCCCCTCTCTACCAGCAGGAGGGCCCTCAACGTCACCGTCATACGTGAGCCACTTTGAGTGGCACACTTTGTGTGTGCGTGCGTGCGTGCGAGAGAGTGAGAGAGAAGCTAGAGAGTGAGAGAGAAGCTAGAGAGTGAGAGAGAAAATCTGTACGTCTTCTACGTTATTCTTCTACTCTTGTCTTCTTATTCGTCCCGCCCCGGGGACTTGGACAGCTCACAGGAAGTAAGAAAACGTAAGTTCCTCTCTCAGCCGAGTATGTCTGAGAATGAGGCAATCTGAGAATGTGTACATTTGTGTTTATATGTGTGAATGTGTGTGCATGTGTGTGTATGTGTGTTAATGTGTGTGTATGTGTGTAGATCTAATCATAATGAAACACGATCCTTTCAGCCCCAGATGCAACGAACACCCCCATGATCCTCAGTCCCAACGGCAAAACAACTGAAGAAGTGGTCATGGGTAAGAGATCCAAAATGGCCTCCGTAGCGGGCCAGTTATCCCAGTATCAAACTTACTTACTGTATGAGACAACCTAACGATTACTGTCATCAACGCTGGTGGGTGCAGTGAACTGACTGAGATACTGCAAACTGAAACCACTGTTGATGAACCTTGACTTGCCTGTTTAAGGTGAGCCGCATACGCTACTGTGCACGGTGAAGTTTGGCTTTGAGAGGAACTTCACCCCCGTGGTCCGGTGGTACAGCAGCAGTGGGGCGGACCAGGGACAGATGGTTCTGATTGACCAGCAGGAGGAGCAGAAGTACGTACAGAAGGAGATGAGAACAATAATCCATT
Source organism: Trachyrincus scabrus (assembly GCA_900303215.1). NCBI lineage: Eukaryota > Metazoa > Chordata > Actinopteri > Gadiformes > Macrouridae > Trachyrincus > Trachyrincus scabrus. Next base: position 10,984 of record OMNO01067793.1, on the reverse strand, counting down.
TCACTGTTTCCAGTCACTTTCAGGGTTTCTCCCTTAAAGGGCTGTGTGGGCAGGACAATGAAAACAGGACCGCAGATCGGAATCGAACCCACAAGACGTGTTGTGCAGGGGCATATACATGGCGTGTTGTTCAGGGGCATATACAAGGCGTGTTGTTCAGGGACATGTACAAGACACGGTGGCTCCGTGGTTAACCCACGCGACGTGTTGTTCAGGGGCATATACAGGGCGCGGTGGCTACGTGGTTAGCATTTCCTCATATTTCAGAACACCGTTATAAATGAAGTACTGTCGTGCTGTAGAGATGCCCTGGCCTACACGTTGTTTCTCCAGATGTAAGAAAACATGTTTGTTTGGCACAGACAAACGTCACATCATGATTTTAATAGTCTTTTCAGTGAAAATGGAAATTGTGATGCAATAACGATCATTCCCACTAATAGTGAACCATATCGCAAACCGCAATATCTGTCAAAATAATGGAAATGCATTTTTTTTTTTTACCATATCATTCATACTTGTGAAACCTGTGTTGGGTTTTGTTCCTGAAGGAGAGAGAGGCTGACCGCCCATGAGACCAAGGTGACCCAGGGTGCTCTCATACCGGCGGTCAAGGAGCATCACCTGCACCAAACCTTCACCTGCCAGGCCGATAACGCCGTAGGGAGGACTGTATCCACCACCAGGCTGCGGAGACGAGACGCAGGTACGAGCTTTTGCTCTTATCCATCACCTCATCTGTTACCTCATCTGTTACTCTCATCCATCACCTCATCTGTTACCTCATCTGTTACTCTCATCCATCACCTCATCTGTTACCTCATCTGTTACTCTCATCCATCACCTCATCTGTTACCTCATCTGTTACTCTCATCCATCACCTCATCTGTTACCTCATCTGTTACTCTCATCCATCACCTCATCTGTTACCTCATCTGTTACTCTCATCCATCACCTCATCTGTTACCTCATCTGTTACTCTCATGCATTACCTCATCTGTTACCTCATCTGTTACTCTCATGCATTACCTCATCTATTACCTCATCTATCTGTTACTCTCATGCATTACCTCATCTATTGTTACTCTCATGCATTACCTCATCTATTACCTCATCTATCTGTTACTCTCATGCATTACCTCATCTATTACCTCATCTATATGTTACTCTCATGCATTACCTCATCTATCTGTTACTCTCATGCATTACCTCATCTATCATCTCATCTCATCTGTTTTATTTATATTAGTTAAAGTGGATCTTTCGTATGTGCGTGAGTATTTGTGTGTGTGATCAGGTTAACTTACTAATGAATTATGTAACAAAAAGTGAACCAGACACATACGATGTTAGCGTAACATCTGTAATGTGAGTGTCCTCTGCGGCGTGCAGCAGGCCAGTGGCTTGTGGCGGCGGCGGTCTGTCCCGTGGTGTGTGTGGTGCTGCTGACCGGGCTGGCGGTGGCCGTGCGCGCCCACACACTGGAGCTTACACTCATCTACAGATCTTACTGGCAGAGCACCAACCGTGGAGGAGGTGAGGAGTTACTAATTACTAATTACTAGTTACTAATAAGGAGTTAATAATATCCTGCTATATGCCCGTCTGTACCAGCTGTCCAACTCTGGTGCATCCTGCTATATGCCCGTCTGTACCAGCTGTCCAACTCTGGTGCATCCTGCTATATGCCCGTCTGTACCAGCTGTCCAACTCTGGTGCATCCTGCTATATGCCCGTCTGTACCAGCTGTCCAACTCTGGTGCATCCTGCTATATGCCCGTCTGTACCAGCTGTCCAACTCTGGTGCATCCTGCTATATGCCCGTCTGTACCAGCTGTCCAACTCTGGTGCATCCTGCTATATGCCCGTCTGTACCAGCTGTCCAACTCTGGTGCATCCTGCTATATGCCCGTCTGTACCAGCTGTCTAACTCTGGTGCTTCCTTCCTGGAGAAGACAGGAAGGACATTGATGTGTTCCTGTCTCACGCGTGGAGCCACGCATCAGAGGAAGGCACAGGAAGGCACACCGCCCTTCTTTCCTCTCAGTCCGGTGAGCAAGGCACATCTCGCTTTGTTGTACCATCAATTCTCAGTATTGTCGGGTTCTGGGTAAGCAAAGTGTGAAACCTCTCAGAAAAGTAGAGACAAACACCAGCCGTGGTTGCGGCCTAACCCCTACCTGCCCCTTAATGACCTCTAACCCCTACCTGCCCCTTAACGACCTCTAACCCCTACCTGCCCCTTAACGACACGCATCTGAAATTCACTGGAAGTCACTTTGGATTTAAAAAAAAAGCTAAAGTAAATAGCTAGTAAAAATGTGTTGAACGTGGTGTTTAAACGTTGTTGTTGTTGTTGTTGTTGTTGTTTTAAATGTCAGGGTGTCCACCGAGCAGCGGACCGCTAGCCCACACACCGCTGGAGGAGCTTCTGCGTTTGCTTCTAGAAGGGTCCGGTTACCGGCTCTTCCTGCTGGAGAGAGACCTGCTGCCTGGAGGAGGTACCGTTCACAAAACATTCCCAAAAGACCAACTGGTAATTGTGAAAAGAGGCAATGCATGTTTATGTGTGTGTGTGTGCGTGTGTGTGTGTGTGTGTGTGCGTGTGCGTGTGTGTGTGCGTGTGTGTGTGTGTGTGTGTGTGTGTGTGTGTGTGTGTGTTTTGCTGTGCAGCATACACGGAGGATGTGGTCGGGGTTATACAGAGAAGCAGGTGTCTTGTTTGCCTGCTGTCGGGTGACTTCCTGTCCAACAGCAGCGCTGTGTTTGTGCTGGAAGCCGGCGTCCAGGTAGAGAAACATAACATAACCATGTTATACGACACCCCATCACTCTGAGCCCTCCGTGGAGGTCTGTTTCTGGTCCTCAATCAAGTCTGATTTGAAAATGTTTCGCCCATATTGAGCAGCACGTAACAAAATCAAAACGTTCTATACGTTAATCTATATAAAATATATACTTTTTTAAAAACTTTCTACTGTAAACTTTAGCTGTTGTTAAGGGTCTTAAATCTTACGTTATTCTGACTAGGCTCTGCTGAGAGACCCCCATCTCAAGGTTCTGGTGATCTGGACAGAACCGAGACCCGCATCCATGGATCAGCTGGACCCACCTCTACCCAGGGTGGTGCACAGGGCCTTGAGGGTCCTTCCGGGTCTGGACTGGCTCCCAGGCCTATCACCAGACTCTTCCAGAACTTTCTGGAAGTCCCTTTGGAAGGCCATGCCAAAACAAAGTGGAGTACCACTCACTCAAAGTAAATATGTTTAGTGACCTCTTCTAACGTTAACTTTCCCACTGTGGGAAATATGTGACATATGCAAAGACGTGACGATTCCCCCGTCGGGCATTTAGTCATTTGGATGCTTTTGTCAAGTGACCCACGTATTTCAAGATTCAAGAAGACTTTATTTATCCCGAGGGAAATTAAGGAATGTTTTTGGCATGTCCTAAATTGAGTGTTTTGGGACGAGGGATGAACTTTTGAACTGAGGTTTTCATCTTATATCCACTGGGGACGTTTTGAGATCAAAGCATGTATACACCAACAATGTTTGTAAGAAACAATAAGGGAAGAACCTCAACACATCCTGCACCAGCTGTAATCATGTAGAAAAAGTAAATAAATGATTTCTTCTTCTGAGTTACTAAAGCTATGTCTAGTAAAAGTAGTTCTTCAACTAACAGATGCTTCAGAAATGTCCTACACCGCAAGTAGAAGCAGTCATCGTTTAAGACGACACAACAGCTAATGATTGAGGCGATCAAGTGTACAGAAGATGTTACTTGTGTTACGCACCTGAACAACGTACTAATCAGACACCATCCAAAGTGAAACTCCAGGTTTTTATTTTGGTGACAGGACAGGTTAGTGTGGTACACTCTAGATAGTTTCAGGTATCAGCGAAGACTTTCTCCTACTTAGAGAAGTTGGACAATACATTGTTTAGTTCAATATTTCATTAATGGTCGTGCACAATCTCCATGACTACGATAGACAGCCAATCAGAAGGTATGAATGACAACATACAAATCAGAGTTGTGGACAGAACAATTAAAAAAAAAAAAAGTTTTTCCTCCTGTAGAGAGCACAACTTAACTGTTCTGCACTGACAAAACACACACACACACACACACACACACACACCCTTAAAAAATAAAGAAAGACCATTGTTTCATTCTATGTACATTTTTACACCAGAGACGGAAAAAAAAACAACTTTGCTCGGGGTGACCCTGACCAGCTTCTACAAGTAAACAGTCGTTCGGGGCGACCCTGACCAGCTTCTACAAGTAAACAGTCGTTCGGGGCGACCCTGACCAGCTTCTACAAGTAAACAGCCGATACCGTTGGAATCTAGAGGAAACATAAGCAGAAGCTAAATGAATACACACGGAGCCTTTGTGGAAACGAGAGTATAGAACCTCTTCTACAGCTCTAGACTCTGCCATCAGAGTGCATGTGCTCTGATGGCGCTGCTGAGCGTCTCTGTGCAGAATCCCACTGATGTTTCCACTGCTAGTGGTTAGAATGGTAAACATGAGGTCAGCCCCCGGAAGCCAGGGTAGATCCGAGAACGAGGCTGGTGAAGAAGTTCCAGGAAGATGGTGATGGTGGGAAATCGTCAAAAGACGTGGAGGAGGGGGGAGGAGAGGGGAGAGATGGGAGGCGGAGCTCTGGGGTGTGGGCTAGAGAGTGGGAGACTAGACCCCGCCCCAGCGTGGCTCCATCAGTGGTTTAAGTGTGATCCGATTGGGTCTTCATCTTCCTCTCCCACAGCTTCTGGTGGTCGGAGAAGCCCTGCTTGCCCTTGTTGAAGGAGTTGGGCCCGGCAGACGTTGGGGTCTCCCTGTAACGGGGGGCACAGGGGAACGATTCACATTGCATGACTGCTAACCCCCAAAGCTTACACACACACACACACACACACACACACAGAGACTGTGTACCTGCCAATATTCTTCATCCTCATCTTTGCCTCAGGTGGCATCTCCTCCGGTTCACTCTGCATGAGGGGAAAAGTTAACCTTGGCTTGGACACATCTGTATGACACGCACTGTAAGTGTGACAAACACAACTGTACCAACTTATTATTATTAGTATTATTTGCTTTACTCACATCGTCATCCTCGTTGAACACAGAGGCCATGGTTGCCTTTTTGGCAGGAAGACTTGGTGTAGGCTCTTTGGGCTTCTGGGACAGTACAGGGAGAAAACGTTGCTTTATTCTGATCCAAAGGGCAAACAGGATCAACCACCATCTAGATTATAATACACATCCCAGTGTGAGCCATGCTGTATCTCATCTGTTCTGAGCACTGTTAGTAGAACAGTAATATCCAACCATCACACTCATCTATAGATTGTATGGATAGATAGTTTGGACCGCTGTGTAAAAGTACTAAGTAGGTACTAGTAGTGAATACTCACAGATGCACCGAGCTTGATAGAGATGGCGCTGCCCTTCTTCCCCATCTGACTGCCCAAACCAAAGCCTATCTTGGGGACTTTCGCCGGCACGGCTTTTGACGACACCTGTTCCCCGGCGTCGGGTGCGATCTGTAGGGCAGAGCGTTTAACTGCAGCCTCCCCTCCTCCCACAGTGCTAGAAGAGACAGGCTTAGTTTTCACTCTGCCTTCCTCCGTCTCTGGCCCTGCTTGAGGCAAGACAACTTAACACGGTGAGCAACTGGCAACCCTGGAGACAACACACCAATCAGTCACCTGTCAATCAGTCACCTGTCAATCAGTCACCTGTCAATCAGTCACCTGTCAATCATTAACCTGTCAATGAGTCACCTGTCAATAAGTCACCTGTCAATTATTCACCTGTCAATCATTCACCTCATTTCCTGTCTCGGACTAATAAAGCACATCGTATCCTGTTGGGTCTGCTGTAGTGGATGGTCACTGGTTGTAATGCATGTGATGCTGGAGGCATTGCTTTTAGCAACGAGGCTGACTAACACAGCTTAGCATGGCGCTAGCTAGCTGACAAGTTTGCAGATAAAAGTGTGAAACTGTGCAACAACAGAACGTGTATTCATACTGATTATTTGGCATCCGCGTTCAGCGCAACAGATCGCATGGCGTTGACATCCCGTTACTTAATTACCATCCATTTTATGTGCATTCGGGTTGTGGTGTTTTTACTCGGGCTAACGCTAGCCACCAGCTAGCTCACGTCTCTGCGTGTCTCTGTGAGGGCGTCCCTTGCGCCTGGGCTAACGACGCAGCAGACACGCCACACACACACACGCTTATTCTCAAACAAACAACATGGAAGACAACGGCACACATATCACCTCCATCGTCGCTGCTGAACTTGCTCCTGTGCTTGTGGTCCGCCATCACTGCTCTTCTGCGCAGAGCCGAATGAGCTGCAGTGCGCCGCGCGGCCGCTAGTCTCGGCGGCGGCGCTCTCGCGAGACTTCTGGGTAACAT